>JANHGB010048649.1:0-37748 GCA_026283785.1 Coracopsis vasa
CCCCCTCGCCCCAGCCCTCCCCGAGGGTCTCCCCAGCAGCCCCCCGACACTCACCGTAAACCTCGAGCGCCGTGTCCTGCTCCATGGCGTGGCTCCGGGGGGCATGGCAGCCCCTACGCAGCCCGGAGTACCTCAGCACCCTGCTCAACGTGTGCGACAGCAGCCCCAGCACCAGCGACATCCTCCCGCTCCGCCATGGGAGAGCGCGAAACGGACCCTCTCGGCCACCGTCCTCCGCCCGCGGGCGCGTCTGAGGGGCGGAGCCTGGTGGCGGTGGGCGCGGCCAGGCCGCAGAAGCTCCGCCCACTGGGGGGCTGCTGAGCGGTTACCTCAGCGCTGGCGGGGCTGTGCCGCGGGGCCGGGGTGGCCGTTCCCGGTGGCCCACTGTTGTTGACCCCTCTCCGGTACCGCGGCGCCGTCAGGCCTGTCCGCACCAGCACAAACACTCCACCCCGCCGGGCTTTGCACCTGGGAGCCGCACGCTTGGCAGGGGCCAAGCTTCTAATGGACCATGTCTGAGGGAGCCGGTTCCAGCTTCCTCAGGCGGCTCGGCCGTGCGCAGGGCTTGCACACAGGCCGCCGGAGGCAGCCGCCTGCCTCGGTCCCAGCGGCCGCAGGGAGGGCAGGGGGCGACGGCGCGATCCTCGCCCGGTGCCGCTCAGGGAGACCACAGCTCCCAGTGGGCATTGCTGCCCCGCCCGGCGGTGCTGGCCGCAGGGCCTGCTGGGAGTTGTAGTCCCGCCACGGGACTGATGAGCGCCCTCAGCTGAGCGGAAGGAAGGGGTGTCCCGTCCAAGATGGCGGGGTGCTGGTAGATAGGTGGCGGCGCCTCCGTGAGGGGATGGAGCGGGCGAGGCGGGAGCTGCGGGTGCTGCTGGCGCCCCTGTCCCGGGACGCGCGGGGCTCCTTGCGGGACGCGGCCCGCGTCCGGCTGAGCAGGGGTCAGGATGCTCTGGGCAGCCTCCTGGTCCCTGGTGGGCTCTACCTGGAGTCCCTGGTGCCGGGCGGAGGCGGCCGGACCCGAGGAAGCGTCCTCCCGGGAGCCTGGGCTGAGTAAGTGGCGGGGGGCAGGCAGGGCAAGGGGAGGCCGGACGGGGTCCCCGGCACCGCCCCGCTTCGGTGAGAGGCGCTACGTGGGCCCCGGGGCTAAGGACGCTCCCCGGGAGGGAGGAGACGGCATGCAGGTGCTGAGGGGGCCTGACAGAGCTTGGCTTGGAACGGGAGGCTCTCCACGGAAGCGCCATTGCTGGAGGGGGCGTTATTGTGCAGTTGCGGGTGTATTCATCATGGGAGATCGCAAAGGGAAAAAGGCAATGAAGAAAATGTGCGTGGTTTTGTCGAGTTTCTGGTGTACAGTTTCATAGTGCCCTGACTTCCCTGTCTGTGAGCAGCGGCAGGCTCCTGTGTGGGACATCCAGCAATCACATGATGTTTTTCATCTGCTTTAGCAGCTTCTAATGCTGAGTCAAAACCACAGCCACACAGCAATTCTAAGTGTCTGGTCACAAGCAATACCAGCGCTGCTGGGGGGTTTCACTGAGGGGCCTCTCCGTGCTTCCTCTCTGCCCATTCCCCTCTTGTAGGAGAGCGGGGGTGGAGACACACCTGGAGAGTTTCTTAGCCTGAGCCAAGGGGAGGCAGAGCATATGGAAATAAGCAGAATGCTCTGCTTCTCCGTAGCTGACAGCACTGGTGCTCCTCCTCCTCTAGGGCCCAAAGCACAGCTCTGCTCACACTCATGCGTGACTAAAAGAAAGAAACACGCAAGGATAGAAAACCCCTGTATTCTTGAGAGGAAGAGCAGTAGGGATTCCTCCTGTGCTGTCTTGCATTGCACTCTCTGCTGGGGTGAAATACCTTCTAGTATTAGGGAGGGATGGGCAGGGGCAGAATCTTCACTGCAAAAGATTAAGATTACAATGTCCATCATCCAGAACTGTTCAGTGTATGGAAGGTGGAAAGAGTGAGGTCAATAGACATACTGACTGTTGTATCTTCAGCTTCATGTGGGAGAGCACAGAAGATGATCTGCAAGCAGGCAAGACCAAAATACTGGCTCTTGGTAAAAGTCATGAACTGTTTGTCTATGAGTTCACTATAGAAGATGGAAAATACAACCCGGCTTCCCTGCACAGTTGTAAGGAAGATACACTTAGAAAGCTCCTTGAAGTCAAAAACATTAGTGAGTAAATTTCCATGTGTATTCTGTATTTGAAAGTATTCTAATTCTGCTTTTCCTGGTGAAAAAACGGAGGCAGTAGGATTGCACAGGAGGGAAGTGTCACACTCACTTGAAGTGATCAGTAGCAGCGTTAGTGACAAATAATAGTGACATTTCTGTGTTCAAAGGTGACGTTGTTGGGGGGAATGAAACTGTTGTAGGGTGAGGTGTTTGGATGAGATGAAATTAAAATACACTTTAATAAATGATAATCATGCACCCTGCTAGCTCAAACTTCCCCTTTGATACTGGAACTGATGGGAAGGAAAGAGAGAGAGAGAAGGGTCTTCACTAACCCTGCAAAGAATAATGATGTGTTCAAGCTCATGTTCTATGATTAGCACATGTAGTGTGCAGTTAGGATGCACAGTCACTGCAGGGCCTTTGATCTTCTACATGTTAAACAGTCTCTCTTGCTAAAGTGTTTTTATTTCCAAATGTAGCTTTTATTTTCATTGCTGACCATCTTGTGGTGATTTTTTATGTTCTCCATGGTACTCCACATAAAAAAACAATACTGTTGTAGGCAACTGTTGTAACATTAGTGCTCCTGATGTAGAAAGTGAGATTTAAACCAAAACAAGTCATGTGTGTGTCTCCCTCTGTGCCAACTTTTATTAAGGTGGTAGCAGAGGCAATGAATTTGAGCTGCAATTTTCTTGAGCTGTCTTTACAAATAAAAGGTACCAGACTGTTATAATCCTAAAATACCTTTACATTTACAGGTCTGTCTTCAATTTTCTCTTTGAGGATACTGTCTTTTAAAAGCAAGAAATGCATACTGCTGCTCAATACATTCATTGTTGTGCACCTTGCCTTTCCTGGAGAAGACTCATCCTTAGAGACGAGCGACTGCTTTACCCTTGATTTACCTCCACAAGTTTTGGAAAGAATCACAGATGTCCACTTCTGCAGAGGGATCCTGTTCCTTTTGGATAGCTCTGGCTGGATTTGTATCCTTTGTGGCAGTGAGTAGCTGTCGGTGTAAATGATCTGGAAGTACAAAGTTGTTTTTCTTTTCTGTCAGGGTTAAGCAGAAATTTCTTGAAAGACATTGAAGCGTCTGTTTAGAAGATGCTGTCGATAAAGGGGTGCTTAGGGAAGTGTCAGATATTGCTGTAAAAATGTTGTAGTCATGTATCAAATGTAGTTTTTCAACATGCCACTGAAAATCTGTTTCACACCAGAGTAATGGTTTTCAGTGTTTTGATAGGTGGGTTCCACATGTTGTGTTGTGCAGAGGTGGACCACAAAGTCAGCAACAAGTCACCATCTTCCACTTCTATGTCCTTTCTTGTTTGTTGCTCAGTCTCAGACCTGGTGTTTCCTTTGACTCTTTTTAAAGACATCTTTGACTCTTTTGATGGTGCAAATCTAGGAAGCATCAATGTAGCACTGTGGCAGGGGGACATACAGGGTGAGGCCACGAGTCCAACCACTGCAGTGCCGCTCACTGCGGTGAGAGTGTCACACGATCTCAGTGCTGCTGTGATCATCAGTTCCTCCCACTGTGCCATCCTGGTGGATCTGAACATGTACTTCAGGTGTGTTTGTAGCAGAATTCCTGAGTGAAAGGTTTGAGTACAATTAGCATAAAAAGTGCCTGACCTCGGTACTGCAGCAGTTGAGGTGCTGAGCTTTTTAATTTGAGTTCCAGCTCTGTGATAGAGGTGAAGTTTAACATTTATTTGTTTGCAGACAGTTCCCTGAGCATTTGCTCTGTAAGAGAGATCCTGAAAAACTTCCAGTGAAGCCTCCTGAAGGACTTGATGAGGATGACCTTGCTAGTTCTGACTATAGCATGAAGCTCCTGTCCTTGCCTTTCCGCACAGACAGGTACATAATGAACATACCTCTAAACCAGGATGGGGTTTGCCTCCTTTACATCACCGGTAACAAACTGCTGACTCTTCTTTAACTGGAGTTGTGGCAAGTAAAATCAGCTCATTTTGCTTTAAATCTTTTGATGTTAGGAAATGGGCCGAGACAACTTTACATATGTCATCCAGCAGCTTCGAAATAGTAATCGCTGTTTAGGGTGTTACCTTTAGTTTGAGCCTGTATTGACAGATCTTTGTATTCCAGATTCTTCACAGTTGTGTGTTTAGCACAGATGAGCACATGTGTATTTTGTGTGTGTGTAAAACTTCTTAACCATGTTGTGACCACTAGTATTAGAGGCATTAATACTGATAAAATATGTTAACTATAACTAGATGCAAATGTAAGAAATACTCAATTCTGGAATTAATTTAATCCCACTTTTTTTTTTTAACTGGTGGGGCATTTTCTATGGAGAAAAGAAAATATTCTGCTAAAAATGATCAGCTTGAGGGCCATTGTCAGGTAATGCAGCTACGATCATTCAGCTTGGCTGCAAACAGTATTTACACAGAAATAAACAGGACATGTGGAGGTTAAAATGCAAGGTGCTGTGTGGAATTTATAAGCTTAAAATACATGTTATTTAACTGAGAAAACTCATTATTCTTGGGGTAATACCTGGTGCTCTAGGTGACATCTTTCTTCACCCCAGGTCCTGGAAGGCACACTTATCCTCGCTGTGTGATAAAGTAAGGAGAAGAAAACCAGGTTCTCCAGATATAGTGAATGACTTGAATTTGCCTTGGTATCAGTTTTTGAACCATCTTGAAGATCATGATCCCGAAATCTGTGAAGATTCTGAAACAGTGGTATCTTTTGTTCCATGGGTTCTTACCTGGGCCCTGTCCAAGCCATCACAGAGCAGTGGTACAAACCCCAGCAATGCACCCCAGCAATGGAAGCAAATCCCCAAAGAAGCACCACAAGAAGTGATGAAACTGGAGTGTAAATTGGTAACTGGAGTTAAAGCCCTGTTTGTAGTACTGACAAATGACAGAGGGTTGACTCTTGCTCTCTGGGATTTCGAGTCGCAAGATGTGACCTATTACCGCTTTGGCAAAAATAGCGTGTATGTGGATTGCAGCGAGGAGGTGCCACTATCTCTACTCCTGACAGGTGAGGGGGTTTATAGAATTCTCATGTAGCCTTCTGATAAAAGCCTTTTTTTTCTTAGTGCTCTTCTTTTCTGGCCCCTGTTGTCTGGTTTTTAATGCATTCTTGCTGAGGTGAAATCCAAATGGAGCCACTGCAGCTTTGCATCATTATTTAGAAAGAAAGGCACTAGACAGAAATGCTGCTGTGTAGCAACTTGCTGATTTGTTTGTAATTGTGGTTTCATTCTTTCATTCAGAGCATGGTCTGTCCTTAGTTCTCTTTGGTGTAACTCAAGAAGAGTTTCTGAATAGACTGATGATCTACGGCAGCGCTGGAGTTGTAGATGCTGTTTGTCACCTCAATGGATGGGTTCGGTGTTCAATTCCCATACAAGCACTAGAGGTAAAGAAATCTGGTTTGTGTCTTGCAGATGACAAAAATGCTTCTTTGAAGTAATGAACGCAGTTTAGCAGTGTTGATGGTGGATTTAGATGCAATTAAAAGTATGCCTAAGTAACCTAGGGGCAAAAAGTAGTGGTTTAGTTATTAAATAAACAATTGAAACAATGAGTTAAGCAGGTGAATAACCCAAAAGAAGTATTCAGAGTCCTGACTCTCACAGTACTTATTTTATATCCCCAACCAAACTCTGTAATAAATTGCTGTATTAACATTTTGCCTCTGAAGATACAGGGCAGGGTTTTTGCAAAGCCTGTTAAAGAAGCATGGCAGGTACCGACCAGGTCACCTTGTTATTTTGGGCTACAGGTACTCATATTTTAAATGTCTTCTTTTTTTCTGCATGTTCACTTGATCACCAAGTATGAGGTACAAATATTAGCAGTGAGCTTACAGTATATATTTTAGAATACATAGCTAATTGTTCTGCTGCATGTTTGTCTAGGCAGGTTTGGAAAATCGTCAACTAGACACAGTAAACTTGTTTTTAAAAAGCAAAGAAAGTCTTTTCAGTCTGTCTGCACCCAGCTCTGGACCTGAGCAGTCTCCTCATAGCACATCCCAGTCTTACCTGAAAAGTAAGTAAAAGACTTTCAACTACACAGAGGTTTAAATTTAATTGTCTTGGTATTTATGGCTGTGTTTGTAAGAACAGATTGAATTGTCTGTGCCCCTGTGTGTTTGGATGATGCTATATGGCAGCTTCTCTACTTCTGGAAAAAAAGAGAGAAATGGTACATAATGTAAAGGTTTTTGGTTGTGTTCTGGTATTGGCATATGCATTGTAAGCATCTTGATGTGAAGCCAAAGCATGTTACATATATTGTTTGACACATTTTGTAGCATACCTTTATGACTTTCCCCTGGAAGTTTAAATCTATGTGAGCAGACATATGGTGGGGTGCAGATGGTTTAACTTCTTGTGTAAATGTTGCAGATTTGGAGGAGCTGAGGCCAGCTTTAAACTTGCTTTGCTCAGCAATCAAAGAAAATGATACGGAGTCTCACAGCAAACACTTTTCTGAGCAGCTGCTAAACCTCACCTTGACTTTCCTCACCAAGCAACTGGATGAAATCTTTGTGCACACAGAGGGTGAGATTACTCATTTTGAACCATATGTAGTAATGTGTCATTACTTGTCAGAACAACCAAATTTTTTATATTAAAAAGCCTAGATTTGCCTAGAAAGAACAACAAAAAAGTGCTAGAGTGAAGTGAATGAAAGACGTTGCTTAAAGGGAAACATGAGAAATTACTCTGGATAGAGTATCTGTGTTAGCCCAAACAACTACAGTCAGGCTCTCAGATTAGCCAGGATACTATCAACAAGATCTTTTTGGGATGCCTAAGAATTGCATGATGGGACTTGCAGCTATTGCTAGATGCTTGGTGGCAGTGCTGTTAAGTGGCATGAGCAGCCCTCAGCTGCTCCTGCTTTTCTCAGTGCTACCACTGAAAATACTCTGGCACAAATATCTGTGTGGCTGTGGAATGGAATAGACCCGTTTAAGAAACTGATACAGCTGAGAATAAATAGCCTACCAGGTTATTTTTTATCTGGAGCACTTCCCAGTCCGATTAACTGTGTAGCAAGAGAGTCACACATCCCAGGATAACCCGAAGGGTGGCTGGGAGCAAGAGGCAGTGTCTGGTAGGTTAGAGACTGGATGTGGGAGTGTGGGAGTACTTACTTTGGCACAGTTGTGGAAATGTTGCTCTTTGAACTACAGCCTGAAAGGTTCAAGAATAGAGCCACATCTCATAACTAGTGAAGTATTAAAATGACAGCATTCCAGAGGGCAATTCTGTTTTGCTAGAGAAAGCTGTTGAGAGGGAGTGCTGTGTCCCACCATAGAGCATGCTGTCCTGCTGCTTGGGTCTGGATTCCTGCCTCAGCAATGCTTCTTAGCCAGCGGACAAACGGGCTCTGCATGTTAAAGCAGAACTTATTTCTTCTGAGAGTAAATGGTGCAGACCAGTAACTGTTCATCTTTTTTTTTCCTACATGATTTTTAGTAGTGTTTGTTTCTTACTGCATGAATGTTATATTGAAAAGTCCCTGCATTTTAAATGGGACTTTCCCTGGTAATAATGGGTTGGATTGATAAAAAATTTCAGTTCTCGTTTACTTGTCACTGAAGGGGAAAACACACAGTGAGGACAGGGGATGGCTCTGAAGGATTGCGACTGTGTCCTGGCAGTGTGCTGGTAGTGGTGAGCAGTATCAGTACCTGCCCAGGTCACACTGCAGGACAGAGCTCTCTCCTCTGAGGTGTGTTCTGCTTATTAATCAGAAGAACACATTCAACATTGCCAAGCATTAAAAGTGCTGTATTGATCATTTCTGTTTAACTGGTATCTTGGATGCTTTTGACAGAACCTGATGAATTCCTGCAGAAGGCTGCAGATATTTTAACTGATTACATTATTCAACTGAGACAATTCCTGAGAAAATATCCTCAACCACAAATAAATCTGGTGCACACAGGAAGTGATCCTGATGAAGACCTGCCTGAACTAGAAGAAAGCCACATGTGGGAAAAACTGACCCCAGAGGTAAAAATGAGTAATCAATTTTTCATTATGCTTGTTAAGTATATTTAAGGAAATTACTGATACGGAAATATATTTAAAATGTTGTGGAAAAAATCAGGATAGGGATTATAAGGATAGTAACCCTGAAGATTATTGGTATCAGTTTGTTCCTTTTTTTCCCTTTTTTAGGAAGTCATTGCTGAGGCCATCTTAAACAACAAAATGCCAGAGGCCCAGGCCTTCTTCCGGAAGCATCAGCATCCTGCTCAAAGTCTTCAGGAATTTACTCATACAGGTTTGAACTTGGTCTATGACCGGCTTCTGAAGGACAACACCGGAGAGGCCTCAGAACTGTTAAGAAACATGGTGAGAGGTGTTCAGTAAGCATGCTGATCTCAACCCTTCTTGGTTACTAATGAAATAAATGAGTGCTGATAGGATGGAAAGCATTTAGGTGTCTTATGGATGTGTTAATTCTGCCACATACGTGTATTATAGTGAAAATTAACTTGTTTTAAAGAACTGTTTGATCCTTCAGAATGCTGAGGAGCCTATTTATGTGTATTGACTGATGTGATGATCAGCAATTTGTAAAGGTGATTCTGGCAAGACAGGTAGTAAAGGGTACACATGTCATATCCAGACATGCTGGAGACATCTGGCAGACCCCTGGGTTATGCCATCTGTGGTAACTGGTGAAGTGAATATCACAGCTTGCCTCTAAAAGGTTGTGTGCTTTGGAAAGTGAGCAGGCGTCTTTATTCTGTCACTGTACAGTTTCTGTACACTGTACAGTATTCTGTACACTGTACACTGCACACTGCATTTGTACAGTTTGCATACAATGAATGTCTACTTTTTGTTAGGGCTTTGATGTGAAGGAAGAATTGTGTAAGATCTGTTTCTACACAGTTGATAAACACGTACGAGATCTGTTGGTAAGTGTAATTTTCTGTTCAACTGATGTTCTCAGGTCTGAAGTCTGATGTGTATTTATGCTGAGGGAAATAACTGTATTGATCATGCTTTCAGAATGGGAACAAGCAGGTTTGTCCCTGCATCCTTACAGTGCAGTCGCTGGAACATACCATTCACATGCCTGTGCTCTTTTGTGTTTGCAGTTAAAGTAAAAATGGATTAAGAAATCATTTCTGTGTTCTGGCTCTGATCTAGTTCCCATCTGCTTGCACACAGTAGGAAGTCCTGGCCCTCTTGTAATTTAAGTGCATTGACTCAGTACTTCCAACATTGTTTCCTACAGTTGGTTGATTAACTGCTTACACTTGCAGGATCATTTACAACTTTAATATCTTATAAGTAAATAAAAATTGTAATTGGAGGTAATACTTTAATTTGAATTAAAGGTGAAAATTTTACGAGAAGAAAATTATTTTTCTGAGAAAGAGAAGAAATTGATAGACTTTGTGCATCAGGTTGAAAGCTTTTACTCGGAATCCTCCCAAGAAAATAGAGAGATTCAATCTCTTACCAGGTAATGTGGGTTATCAGTTCTCATTATTAATTAATAATGTTAATAGGATTTATAATATGCTGGTTTCTGCATTCCTTATGATTTATTGCACTAACAAACACAAGTCTTCTGTAATTTAATTGTTTTCATACTGGTCTTCATTTGCAGAACCAAGGATCAGTGTGGGAACTGGTTACTTGTCTCATTAATGTAACAATCAGTTGCTGTCATGTTCTTTCCAGACTAAGTCATGATGTACTATTATTAGTGTAACAGGAGTCTTCTATTCATGTCATCACCTCCATAAATGAAGTATTTTTATAACAAATGATATAATTAGCATTATTAATCAAATGAAACATGTTCAGATGGAGTGTTTGCTCTATTTTTGATTGCCATAATAAAGCAATCTCCTAGAAAAATCATTTTACAGTTAATTGTAAAATGTCATGATATTTATCAGTTGCTATGCCAGTTTGGGAAAAATGAGGTAATTCTCTGCTCATTGCTCTCGCATGAATTCTCAGACTTGTAGCTGAAGTAAGGCCCTCTTCAGGGGGAAGAACAATCCTCTTCAAAATGGACTGGCAAAATTTGTTGACCCTTGCATCATCCTCTATTTGTTAGACTGTTTTTAAAAGAGTACTAAAGAAGGTTCTAATGCAATTCTTCATTGCAGTTTCAAGAACTGGAGAAAGGAACAAGACCTTTCTGGACATTCAGCTGTTCTGGACTCCTTGAGTTGCGATAGACCTCAGGTTCCCAATAGGAGAGTCAGAGTGATGTTTAACTGGGCCCAGTGGTGGGATGAACTCATTCAGGAAATGATTCTTCTCCCCAGAAAACCACGCCAAGGCAAGTGTTGTGTTACTGAGGATTCAAAAGGATTTGAAACTAAAAATGTGTCTTTGACGTAGTATTGTGTAGGAGTAGCACTGATACAAATAAAGTTTTGTGCTACCCCAGTAGCTCATTTAATTTTTGTCAGTGAAAATGGGTGAAACAAGTGATTTTATTCTGTTGTCTTCTGGCAGGGATCTGTGTTTTTCCTGTAGAGAAAAATTTGGAACTAGCTGAAAGGGACTTTTAAATGTCATCTGCTGCTACATTTTGTAGAGCTTATTACACTGTGGTATTCCATTTAGCTTTTCCAACATAAAGCTCTAGCAAGCTGTAACAGCATGCTTAATCTCAACGTGATATTTGCAACCATTCATTAAAAATATGTACATGTATAAGTGTCACTATTTCCCTTGGTGATGTCTGTGCTGATTTCATCACTTCGCCTTTCCAAAACACAGAGCTCAAGACATGTAATCCTGAGGTTCTTTGGATGCACTTGACAGCCCAGCATGATTGGCTTAATATTTGTTCCTGGATTGAAGAATCTGAGCCCAGCCAGACCTTGTGTGGAGAAGCTAACTGGCCCCCACTTACTCCAGACATCATTGACAAGAACATGTTATGTAGTAGCTACATGAGGAATGACATATTAAACAAGCTGGCGAGGTATGTGCCCTTGATGTGTTGTACAACTTCCTGTCTTAGGTGAAGCCAAAATCGGATATTTACAGCAGTACATGTTAGTAACATCTTTGATATGTATTGATTTTTATATTGTATTTAGTGCCTTTTTTTAAACAGCACAAATCCATTAATAAACTGAAAAACACCCTTCAGAGCTTGCTGAAGAGGTAACTGTCTCATCAGTGCCTGTGCTTTTTCTCTTTTTTGATAGAAATGGAGTTTTTGTCTCTTCTGAGTTGGAAGATTTTGAACTTCTGCTCCAGAGACTGTCCTACGTCGGGGGAGTTCTACAAACTCCTCACCCTGTTCCAAAGTACAGTGCTGCAGGTGGTTTGGACTTCCACGCTCGTTTCGTCCTTCACTGTTTAGAACATAATTTGCAGTATCTGTTATACACTTACTTAGACTATTACAGGTATGAATGCTTTTCACCCCTCAAATCTTGTGCATATTTAAATAATGAAACACTTCTAAGAGTTGGCAGTAAGAGTTTCCTCAGCCCTTCTTGTTTGGCAAGAAAGGCTGCTTGGGTCACAGCAGGGTCATGCAGTGAAATACTGTGTGAGGGTTCGTGCTGTATTCTGAAGCTTTATTTAGGTTGTCTCGTCAATATGAATTTGTGCATCAGTCATCAAAGGAAACAATTACAGTTGTAATTAGTATAATGTTATAAGCAATAGAATCTTAAAGGCACCAGGACAGCTGGTTCTTCAGAAACTCTCTCACTTGAGCATGAGTTCAGTCTTGATACATCCACAAATAAAGAAATTGCTGGTTTCCATCTAAATAAGGATTAGCTGGGATTGGAAGGATAAAGTAATATTTGGTATTGCAACTATGTGAATGTGTTCCTCTTAATGAGTACCTTGCAATTAAAATTCCTTAGCTGTAACTCCACTCTAACAGTGTAATTATTAAGAAAATAGAAGTGGACCAGAAAAAAGCCAGTAAATTTTTTTGGGGGGTTTTGTTTGTATAATCAATTTTAGTTTGTATAAAATACTTAGGCTGTGCAGAGTGGCATTTGTGAGTCAAGTCCATTCTTCAGAAAGTGTTTGGGGTTGGCAGGTCTGGAAAGTATTATTTTGATTTACAGAAGCAAACAAGCACAGGAACAGAGAAGGGAGATGTCAGTGATGCCACATGAGTTAAAGCTGCACATCGTGTGGAGAAGGGTGGTGTGATTTGGCTCTTTCATACAAGTGGATGGAATAAGTCACTGTAGCACCAAGTTAGATGCTCTTATTTTTTAACACAGTGTTATACTGGGGCAAAGGATGGTTATAAATCCTGTATTTTCACTCGTTTCCAGTTTAGCTTCTTCAAATTGCCCTATTTTGGATAACAAGGAATTGCATGAAGCACATCCCTGGTTCGAATTCCTGGTGCAGTGTCGAAGGGTTGCCAGTAACCCACAAGGTAGGAGTCCAGCCATGCAGGAGCTGGTCCCGTGTTTATGCTGCTGAGTCGGGGGCACAGTTGGGTTTAATTCTCTGCTTTGCTGCAAACCCTTTTTTGTCTATGGCAAATCACCTGCAAGGGCATTAATTCCTCATCTCTAAATTGTGGATTACAATTCCTGCTGAAACTGGACATAAAGATTTGGAGGCTGTAGATATGTGAGAATTTTTGTGTGTATGATCATCATTACCTCCAATTTGATTACATTCCCAGCAGCTTGAACAGGAGAATTCATGAGAAAATCCATATATGTTAAAAGTAAAGATTCCTCTAGTTCTAGTTCACTGCCCTTTGGATTATGTGTTTGCTTTTTGGGGGTTTTGTTCTTGCCATTGAAAATCAGTAGAATTTGTACCCTTTCACTTTTTTGAGGAACATCTCAGCTTTTGTAGAGCCACACGTTGACAAATGATAAAAATAAGGCCAAGTGAAGCTTTTTCAGGAAGTGTGAGCAGTGTAGGATAAAGAATTGAACCAATACAATGCTGAACTGTGGGACTCAATCCAAATCCATCTGTGTAGGTTAAGCTGTGGTTTGAAATTGGGAAAAGCTTAGTAAAATTTAGGACAGCTTCTCTGTGTTTATAGGTAAATTGAGAAAAATAACTGTTAACAACAAAACCCCAGCATTTTTCCTGGTCACAGAGCAGTTGTAATGCATGATTTCATGATGTAGTACTGGTTTTGCATGAAATTATCTTCTTTTCTTTCAGATCCAAAGATGATTTTTCAGGCTAGTCTAGCAAATGCTCAGATCCTGATTCCTAGTAACCAAGCCAGTGTGAGTAGTATGCTACTGGAAGGACGTACACTGTTAGCACTTGCTACTACAATGTATGCACCTGGAGGTATCGATCAGGTACTGTGTGCAGCAAATGGGACTTTCTGTGCTGTCACCATATGCCAGGTTCCCATGAGGTAGTTTGGTGCATTCAGAGATTGTTTTATTATCATCTTGATGCAGTTACTCCTTCCTAACGGAATCATTTTGCTTCCTTGCAATGCAGGTTCTTCAGAATGAAGATACGGAAAATCCTCTAAAGAAGGTTGATCCACAGCTCCTAAAAATGGCATTGACTCCTTACCCCAAGCTCAAAGCTGCTCTCTTTCCACCGTGTACTTCTCATGGAATTCTGCCACCTGACATCTCTCTCTACCACCTTGTTCAGGTACACAGAATGCTTCTCAGTAGTGCTTTTTGGCAGAACAAAAGTAAACTAAGAGAAGCTTATTTTCAGCCAATGCCTGGAGGATGTGGACCACATGTTGTTTCTTTGGAATCCTTCATTTGGAGCTAAAGTTTATAGCTTCATTCTGAACAGGTTTTTAAATGGTATCTAAATAATGTGGGTTGCTTCCCCCTGTTACCCAGATAGGTACAGACAGTGTTTAGCTGCAGCAGTCTGGCATGTCAGAGCAGTGATTCTCTTGCTATATTTAGTGGGTAGGTTGTTCAGTATTACAGAAGTTAAAATGTTTTTGAAATTTAGGATTAAAGGATAGTGTCTCCTGGAATATCCTAACACATTCCTGGGCAAATGCCTTTCACTTCAGGTCTGTGGTATGAGATAAGCTGAATGCTGGAAGAAATAATATGTATTATTCATTATTAGGAAAGTGCTGGCCTTGCTGAGATCACAGTTTAGAAAACACTTAAGCATTTTCTTTCCTTGTTACCCTAGAACGAAGTTTAAACCTTTCCATGCACTTGTTTGTGTTCAGATCATGCAGAGCAGATAAATATGTGCCTTTGAGAGAGAGCTGCACAGGGTAGGTCACTGCTGGATACCAGCACAGGCCATTCCTGATCCTCTGCTACTGTAGCTCCCTAAAATATTCCATAGTCTACTCTGATGTGAAAATCTTAAGCTATCTCAATGTATTTTGTTTCTAATCTTTCAGTCATTAGTGCCCTTTGATCCCACTAAACTGTTTGGCTGGCAGTCAGCAAATACTCTTGCTGTGTCAGGTATGTTACTTTTCAAGTTTTCTATGCTTTCCTAGCCTGAGCACCTGGGATAAAACACCTTCCAGTGGAATGATTTGGCAGATAAACTTACTGAAAATGTCAATTCTTTTACAAAAAATAGGGTTGTTTGCTAAAATTTGTTTTGAAATTAAATCCTCAGTAGATTCCCTTTCTCCATTAAGCTCTTCACAGAGTTCTTTCTAAAGATATTATGAGATAGAAAAGCGGTATTTTCTTTTAAAAGCAAGTTGAGGATTTATAAGTGATCCAGAGTTCTGCTTTTACAATGAGAACTGGAATTTCAGTGGGTTTGGGTATGCTGAGATTAGAATTAGAGCAAGAGGAGGGGTGTCTGATTGTCAGCACATGTTTTGTAGCTGAAAGTAATTTTCTGTATTTAATTCAACTATTTATCAGCTCATTATAATAATGATTCTTTCTAGATGCATCAAGTGACTTTCCTCACTTTTCATCTCCTGAACTTGTGAACAAATATGCTATAATGGAGCGACTGGACTTTTTGTACTATTTGCACCATGGACGTCCATCATTTGCTTTTGGTACATTTTTGGTCCAGCAGTTAGTAAAGAGCAAATCCCCCAAACAGTCGTAAGTCTTCTCAACAATGACAGTCAGATAGTTCTTTTGAAGTTATAGTCTAGCACATGGAGTAACATTTAATCCTCCCCAACAGCCATCAGATGGTGTGCATGGCATCACTTGAAATTTTAGATCTCCTAGGAGTCTATTCAGTCTAGCATCGAGTAGGATAAAAATCAAATATCACCTGAGTGAGGGTGAGCTTTATATTGAATTGCCTAAATAAATCTGCGCAGTGAAAGCAAGAAATGAAAACTGTTCCAGTCATATCAAACACAGTTAGGCTTCTCTTCCAAGGACCTGAGCCTCCAGATCACTGTAGAAACAAGATGCCCCTTTGACTTTTCCTTTAGTTACATTAATAAGACAAATTTACTGGAGATTAAGAAGATAAATCTACTGAAGATTGAAGGAATTAAATGTTCGGGCTGAAGCTTCAAAATCATGTGGTCAAAAGGATACATTCAAATTACACATCTTGCTTGAATATATTAAATTTACTATGAAGTATATTCAAAATTAGTAGGAGTTACATCAGAACAAATTGCTTTGTTTCTAGAGTGCCTAGAATGCAGCTGTTTATTAGTCACTGTTTCTTTTCCTCATTTCTATACAAATCAGTTTCTCTTATGTAAACAGCAAAGCTTATAAAATATAAATATGACACTTTTTATTAATATAGATACGAAACTTATGGGTTGTAAGTATCTTCCATGCTACTAAAGGCAGTACATTTAGTAAATCTTGTAAGTACTTGTTTATGGGGGAGATATTCACGTTTAGAAACTGGTTACAAATCACATGTGCTGACTGTCGCTCTTTCTGTTCCAGGATTCAGCAGGCAGGGAATGAAGCCTACGGTTTAGCTCTTTCTCTCTTCAGTGCACCTTCAGTAGGAGCAGCCTGTGCCTGTTTCCTGGAATTGCTTGGTCTCGACAGCCTCAAACTCAGGGTTGATGTTAAAGTTGCAAACATAATTTTCAGTTACAGAACAAGACATGAAGATTCTCAGCACAGTCAAATAAGAGAATCTTTGGGTAAGGGTGTCTTCTGTTTGCTTTCAGATAGGGTACTCTGTATAGATTGGGAAGAGAAGCAGAGATGGGTTGAAAGATGCTTCTCAGGAATGCAGTAAAAGCGTCCTGTCCATTGAAGGGCTGAGAATTTTGCTCTTTTATTCCTGCTTCATACTGATTTTGAATGCATGTCGAACAGGGCAGAAGGACTGTAATGTGACATGCAGCCAGAACTGTAGGAGTATCTAACAGACACTATGCAACAGCTGCTGAAGGCTTAGTTTAATACTTAGTAAGCTTCAGCCTAATGTAATAATATAACTAGAGGATTAAACAAAGGGCCATTACCAAATCTCTTGTCTCTCTTGTAGTTGAAAACTATCTTAGAGCTGCAGTGAAATCAGATGTTCAAAGCTTTAAGGAAATTATTAAACTTATAATAATAATTCTTACTAAGGATTTATCCTAGGAATAACTTTAGAAACTTGAATTTCTAACCACAGGTCCACAGGTGTCTTTTTGTCCTAACTAGGAAGCTATTGGTACTTTTGGAAATATTACCCTTACTCTAATCCCAGATGACATCTCAGAAATAATAATATTTTCTTTTAAACAGTTGAAAAGTTAACAAAATTGGCTGATGGTGAAAAAGCAGCAGCAGCAGAAATTCTTACCTCCTTAGAAGAAGCCTTTTGGGATGCAGTTGAGCAGCAAGGAATAAAGAGGTGAGTAAAACATGATTTAAAGGATTATGCTGGCAAATGGAAATGAGCACCGAATTTCACCATTTGTGTGTTCAGATAATACTAAAAAGATCCACATGGGCTTTATTGCAGTAAACTGAACAGCAGTGTTTGAATTTAGAGTATTGTCTTGGTATTTCACATACTAGAGGTAATAGAGGTATGTGGCAAGAATCAGGAGGTGCAGTCAGCATGTTGGACAAGCTGTTCCACAGAGTTCTTGCAGCACATTGAGAAGGGAAGATCATTGACTTAATTTCAAAGCAAACACTGTCCAGGTAGAACAATGTATCTGCTGTGGTGGGTGGGAATGTCCACAGGGTGCAGTACTGGAGCTCTCACAATGGAATGTGGCTTAGTCTGTGGTGAAGTCCATGGAAGCGCTGGTGTGGCCATTTGCAGGCAGTGGATCTCAGGCCACATGATGAGATTGTACATTGTTAACATCTGGCATGAATACCAGTTTATTACAGCTGAAGCTCTTTAAATCCCATGCAGGACATGCAGTGACTCTAGGAGGCAGTGGTCTTTGGTAATGCAGTTCTGTAAACTCCATAATATCAGACTGAGTACATCTTACCTGAAGGAATGTGCCAAATGCAATGACTGGCTGCAGTTCATCATCCAAAGCCAGCTGTACAGCTACCAGCCGGATGAGGTGAGCTACCTTTGTCTGATTTTAAGTGAAGATAGAGTTTGTCAAGAGTGTTCTTCGTCTGTGATGTTGAGAAAAAGAAGGAAAAAAATAGATTCTTTTAACAAGGGAATATCGCGTTGTGGAGACAACATAAAGAGAAACCAAATCTTCCATTTTTGGTTTAGAATGCAATTTAAAAATAATAAAATATTACCAGTATGTAAAAATGAAGAGCAATTTGGGAAGGGTAATGTGAGGAGGCTAACTGGAAATTCCAGGTAAGATGATAACTAGCACGCCTAGGAATTTAACTTGGATCTTTTCACCGTGGTCTTGAAAAATATGTGATTACACAACAGCAACTAACTAGACACACTTCATGGTGTGTTGTTAGTATGAGAGATATGACAAAAATGAGTGTCTCTAGGAGGCATTTTAGCTTCACGAAGAAGGATGAACGTCAGTATTTTATTAGACAGAACACTTCTCTAGGTCTCCAAAATTGTTCTAAAAGTCAGAATTGAAGAATGCTTTGTATTTTCTATGTATTTAATGCTTTGGGCCTTCTGCCCCCTCTTTCTCTTTGGATATCACTCTGTATTAAATGCTTTTGGTTTTCTTTTCCTAGGTCATTTCTGTCCTTCAAGATTTCACTCCCACTTTACAAGATCACTTGATGTTGGCTTTGGAGAAGCTTCCGGGTGTGTGTCCTTCTGTAGGGAGTGCTGGAAGCAGCACTGCCAGTGTGCTCAAGGGCAGATATGCAGATAGCCTCTTCCAAATCCTTTTGCAATGTCAGGGGAACTCAAACCCTTCACGTTACCTTTTGACTGCAGGATTGAGGGAGCAGGCTCCTATTCTGAGTGTCTTAGCAGCATGTTTCCAAGTGAGTATTGATGAAATTATTCATCTCTTATAAGAATAAGTAACGAAAAAGTGATGGTTATGCATAATTATGTGCAATGGTAGATATGATTCTGTGATTCATTGAGGGGTTTTCTCGGTGTTTGTAATAATTGTGACTCTTATGACACATTTCACCAAGTAGTACATAATGAGGTTATTCTATAAACCATCATTTTGTCATTTGACAGGATGCAAACATTCTTCATTGTCTTTGTGTTTGGGTAATTACTGCTGTGGATGATGCTACCAGAGCTGAAGCAACAAACCATATTCAGAGCTCAGCAGAAAACCATGAATGGGATCTTCATGACCTGGGAGTTATCTGGAAAGTCTTTTTAAGAAAGCAAAAAAGTGGAACACTTCTAAATGGCTTCCAGCTCTTTTTAAAGGTGAGGTAATGTCTTTTTAATGGTATCTTTAGGCGTGTCTCATATGGTGTTGGAGAGGCAGCCTACAGATTTGCTGTTTGCTCTGTCTTGCTGTTTGTGTCCTGGATAACCTGGGTGAAATCCACTGAAAATCCTGATCAAGTAGGAGAATCTTGACTAGAAGTTCTTCCAGTTATCACACATTTGCAAATCATGTATCAGCCTTGCATGCAGTTTTAATAGATTGGAAGTTTTTTGCTCTGCTACTGAGGAAAATAAATGCTACATTTATTGAGGTACTTTTAGGAAGGAATTATAACCCGGGTTTGTGTCTTGAAGGATTCCCCTTTACTGCATATCCTGGAAATGTTTGAACTGTGTATGAACTGTAAAAAATACAGTGAAGCTAAAACCAAACTGGACAAGTTTCAGGAAAGTCTCACAAAAGTAAGTACTCATTTTCTCTAAATGCCATTGCTTGGCTTTTCCCTTACTAGAATGGGATCTAATGTTGTATATGAAAATAGTGAACAAGATGTTTCACAAATTATTTCAGTTCTTCCCTTTCTATCACAGTTTTCTAGTTCCCTAAATATCTTGGTAATGAACGTTTCCTATCATTAGTGGTTTTTCTTCCTGCAACTCAAACTAGGACTACACCAGTTTACCTATGTGCTGCTCACACAGCACATATGCTTATCAAGTATATAGAAGTATGACAGGACCTATTGATCTAGCAGTTTATTTTATGTATCCATTTCTGATCCTTCTTGCATCTTTTATCTCTTCCATGATTATCAAGAGTGATTTGTGGTCCCCCTTTCATAAAGTTTACTACTTTCAGATCAAAGTCAAATATACAGCTGTAATAGATTGATGTCCCTTTAGCAATGGCAGTTCATTGTTTCCTAAAGGAGGAGGTAGATCTGGTACCTTCCATTTCCAGCACAATTCCCACCAAAATGCAGAGTATAGTTGCAAAAAAAGAAAACCCCAACATTTAAAAGTCTTTATCTACACAGCTTAAAACCGAAGATGAACCAGCAGCTTCAGAATTCCCCGTGCAGTGGTTGGAATCACAAGCCTTGTTTCTTCTTGAATTGATGATGCAGCAATGTAGAACAGAATATGAATTGGGAAAGCTCTTACAGCTGCTTGCTGCGGCAGATGGTCTTCTTCTTGATGGTAAATACAACTTCCTCTGTTAGCTGATGTACCTCTTTAATCTAAAGACCACATAGAGTGTTTCTGGAGTGACTGAAAATGTTTACTTTAAGTGTATTCATACTGTGTAAGGATTTATACAACCAGACTTGGTCCTTGCAGTGAGTTGCAGTCATGAAAGCGTAACTGTGTATAAGTCTGTGAGAGTGATTACGTGCAAGCGTTGTGGAGGAGTGCACAGATTATCTGCAGAAGTGTTTTAGTTATGGATTTAGAGCTGACTTTCAGTCCCGTGAAAGCTTTAGAGTGTAAGATCTGTGCTCCTCTGGCAGGGTTGCATGCTGAAATAAGCAGCAGTGTTTCCTCAGGTTTAAAAGCCATCTGCCTTTAGATGTTTGTACTCTCTTACAACAGGCCCCTACGTGAAGAAACTCTCTGCACTCAGTGAGATCCTGAAGGATTCCTCCATAGCAATTAATCGCTCCATCCTAACCAGTTCCGATCTGGAGACGTTCCAGAGCGAGTGCAGATCGATTCTGGAGCAGCTGCAAGAGAAAGGGATGTTCTCACTGGCTCGGGAGGTAGCAGCACTGGCTGAATTGCCTGTGGACAGCGTAGTTACACAAGAGGTACAGTCGAGTTAAATGATGATACTCACCTCTTACTCCTCTCTGTACTGACAGTGTTGAGAATGTTACTTCTCAGCCTTCCTGAAAACCAGTTTTTCTTTAAATCACTTTTTATTTTAAGTGCAAGTACAGCAGACAAGTTGGCTGTGGGTGCTGAGCAGTGCAGCCTTCCTTATTATCTTACTCTTTTTTCTTGCTATGCAATCAGTTTTATTTGGTGAGAAAAATAGGTGGATTTGTTGCGTATTGAGACTGAATCTCAGTTCAATTTCTCACTATGCTGGCCACCCAGTGTGAATTTTCTTTTTTGGAAAGACGGGTGTTTAAACTCTCTGTGAATTTTGCAGGTTCTAAGAGATTTGCATCATTTAAGAGAGCTTGGATTGTGGCACCAAACCCAGACAAGAATTGAATTCTGGAAGAAATGTAACGACAGCTTCATGAAAAACTCAGTCTCCAGCAAAGCTGCATCTCGTTTCTTTTTCGATCAGGCAAACATGGTATTTGAATCGTCAGCTCGTGAGAAGATAACCAGCATTATGGAGAGGCATTTGTTGCTTACCCTGGCTGGCCACTGGCTTGCCAAGAGTGACTCGGTGTCATTGCACGAGTTAGAGGCAGTAGAGAAGCAGATCTGGATTTGTCGCATCACACAACAACTGTCACCCACTGCTGAGGGGTCGGGCATGGCAAGATTCTCCTCCAGTGTTGCTGTGAGCCCGGATCTTACCTTTGATGACTTAGCAAAGGAGTTTTGTTTCTCAAAGCTACCTGCACTCAACACACCAGAGTACTTAAAACTAGAGGGGCTTGCACTCAGAGAGTCTCACCAGACCTTGACTCGCGATGAGGAGCAGTCACTCAAGGTTCTGATCGGATGCCTCCTCGATGAGGGCAGCGTGCATGAAGCCAGCCGTGTTTGCCAGTATTTCCACTTCTACAGCAGGGATGTTTCACTGGTATTGCACTGCAGAGCTCTGGCCTCAGGGGAGGCTGATCTAGAGAACTTACACCCAGATATCCAGACTCTCCTTATAGCAAGAGAGAAGTCATCTGAAAGCAGCACATCCGAGCACAGCAGAGTCCTGAGTGGTGAGTAACTTCAGCCACATCACAAGTAATACCATTGTTGGGTTCCACTGGATTCTTCTCTTCTGTAACAGTGTTAATTTCCCTCAACATTTCTGTAGGAAATAAGGTCTCTATGGCAGTGGGTTGTCTCCTAAGTTCATAAATCCTCTGGTGAAAGGAATTTGAAGCCTTGTGACATACATTGCTTGTATGTGCTGCAGGCAGGGTGCTTCTGTAAACAGTTTCTATAGTCTCTTAACCATCCATTTTTTGTACTTCACACTTCTATTCTGGTAAAGTACTACTGAGCTTCATCAATGTTCCTGCTTTTGGAAGACACACACTAGTAAATCTTGAGTGTCTTTTTGGAGCTGAAACAAGGAAATGCCTTAACTAATGATTCTCTTAATTCTTTGTACATAGTAAAGGATTTAGTGTTTTGTATTAATAGCAAGGCTAAGGCTGATAATGTTGATATATAAAGTACTCTGTGCATATTTATGAAGTCTGAGAAGGCTGTCAGCTGGACCATTATTTTCTGATACTAACATCTATAAAGTTTAATAGAAGGGAATAAATGAAGCCTAAGCTGCTGAACCCTTATGTTCTCTTATGCCTAGAAATTGTACATCTGAGGTGTTATTGAGTTTGGTTTTCAAAGACCGAGGAAGTGTTATGTATTTGCTGCAGATGTCTGGAGTCTTGCTCCAAGGATAAGGCTTGTTGGTGTTACCTGTCTTTATGAGAAAGGAATTGACAGTGGTTTTGTTTCCAGCATCAAGCTTAGAAGACTGGACACACATTGTGGCTCCACCTCCAGATGATCAAGTTGTTATCAGTCTGAAGGCTCTTACAGAAGAATGTGTCCATGGCAGGAATTACTGCAGACAGGTTCTCTGTTTATATGAGCTTTCTAAGGTATGTGTCTAGTAACATTATTGAGGAAACATGTGGTTTGTATCAAGCTGTGCTGTGTTTCTGGAGGAAAGAATAACGAGTGGTGAAAGTACTCACTGGGTGCCTGCAGCAAGCTTCAGAGGGGGAAATGGCCAAACCTTTGCGTGGAAAAATGGCCAGATGCTTCCTACGTGTGAAGTGCTGAGATGAACTCACCTCCCAGGCTCCACAGGCCCCTGCTCTGACTCCTCTGAGCCAGACTGCAGCCTGGCTCTCTTTGATGTGCCTTTTTCATAATCTTTCTAGCAGATGTTGTTCATCTCGCACTTTGCTTCAGGCCTTTGTTGTGGGATGCCTTCATAATGAGCCCCAACCCAGGAGGAGACAAAGAGATAGCAGCTGCCTTAGAAGTTTAGCACAGAAGTGCTCTGCAGGCCTCCACAGTGACAGCTCCTTACTCAGAGGCTGCTCAGAGGAGTGGGTAATAACTTCCAAGTGGTTTGACCCAGACAGTATCAGGCAGGGCAGCAGACTGTTGTTTGCTGCCTCTGTGCTCCTTGACCTTCATAAGTGCCTTCAGCCCACCTCTGCTTCTGCTCGAGAGGTGCTGCTGAACACTTCTTTCAAGGTAGAGAACCCTTTTCCATGGTATTTGCTTGTATTTTGGGAACCCAGCATTAGGTTTTCCTGAATAAAAGCAGCAGTGTGTGTGCTGAAGACTTTAGAATTGTCTTTATCACAGAGCTTCCTTGATTTTCCTACAGAATTTTGCGTACCTCAGATATTCAGAGGGAGGGCTTTAGGTCTGATCTGCTATGTAGTTGTATGGTTGCCTTGTTGCCTTTTACACCACTCATATACTTCTTGCCTGAAGCTGGATGCGTCCCTATTACTGAATTAAGAGCTGATCATTGTGTTTAGGAGGTACATTTTTCAATGATTCTGTACACTTGTAAAGCTGTCATATGTCAGAGGAGAGTATTTGCAGAGCCTCACCTCTGCCAGACGTAGCCAATGTAAAAACTAGGATGTCTTTTTCAGTGCAAGCTTGTGGTATATAGGGAAGAGGAGAAAGAACCTCAGAAGTAAAACCTGCTCAGTAAAAGACAATTCTTCCTTTGGGAGGAAATGCTGCTGTCTTTCTTCAATGTATTTCAAGTGTTAAGGTTTATATTGGGCTAGGAAAGTATCTCTGTTCATGGCAACCGCTCTGTGAGTGTTAAACTTCAAATGCAGGGTAGTTACATGTCACTCTGATCTGGAGAACACTAATACTTAAGATACCCAGGTGAAGGTTACCTGACCCAAGGACAGATGATGTTTGCAGGTTTTGAACCTGGGTTCTGTCTGTTCTCCATCTGTCCTCTCTGCATCAGCTCATTGTTAACAAGTCATACTGGAGGTCAGTGGATGTTCTGCACTGGACCCTTTGCTGTGTAGGATTTTCTAAGTGCATGTGTGTTTCTTAGGAGTTGAACTGCTCCTACAGTGAGATGTCAGCCCAGGACCCTGAGAAGCTGCTTCGTGCCATCCTGTCGTCCCGCCAGCCGGAGCGGTGCAAGAAGGCGCAGGCGTTCATCACCACGCAGGCTCTGCAGCCCAGCACTGTGGCAGAGCTGGTGGCTGAGGAAATCATGCAGGAGCTACTGGCATCTTCAGAAGGGAAAGGTAGTAGAGAGGCTTGGTCTTGTATGTTAGCAGGTTTGGTTTGTAAGTGTGGTGTTCCTGTGTCTGCAAAACAGTCCTTGCTCTTGAGATAGTTGAGCATTGATTATAGTCAGTAATGTTTGGGCAGCTCTTGTACAAGGCTTGTAAACCTTGTGTACCTTACATAGGGTTTTGTATAAAACATCTGCATCCTTCTTCAGTCTGGATGAAGTTAGAGTGGTTTGGTTGGTTTATTTTTCTATTAACGTAGCTAATCTCTCCCTAACAAGAAACACTTGGGACATAACTCGCTCTCTCTGTGGACACAGGACAGAAACAGGCTGTGAACCCAGCAGCTGAGAGTCAGGCATTCCTACAGCTTGCTAAGCTCTGCCAGGATCATACATTGGTTGGCATGAAGTTACTGGATAAAATTTCCTCCGTGCCTCGTGGGGAATTGTCGTGCAGTAAGTAAATGGCAAATAATACTTGATGTAAGTAGTGCGTTACTGAACGTGGCATTACCTGGGTTAAAATCACAGCACAGAGCACAGATGCTGAGCCGCCTGGTAGCAGTGGGGTGCTGGTGTATTCCTACCCGTTTGTCAGTCTGTTTCTGGTGGAGGAGGTTGGAAGTTTTGTGTGTGGAATAAAATAATGTGTCAGAAAATGATCCAGAAAAACCCAGACTTTCCCACAGCTTGAGAAGCCAGACTGGATGCTTGCTGTTATAGAAACTGTTACTATTTGAAACTGCATAAGACAGACCATAACAGCTCAGCTTCCTAATCCAGTTCTGCTGTCTGTAACTGGAAGGGCAGTGTGTCCTCAGCAGCAATGGCATCAGTGGAGAGAGGCACAGGAATTCACCTCCTCGGTTTATTAACTGAAATACCTGAGCTCTTCCGTTCTTCAGTTACAGAACTGCTGATCTTGGCTCACAATTGCTTCAGTTTGACTTGCCACATGGAAGGGATCACTCGAGTCCTCCAAGCAGCGCGGCTGCTCACGGATGAGTATCTGGCACCTAATGAGGAGTACGGAGTCATGGTACGGGTCTCGATGCCCTGTGTGTTTATCCAGACATGTGCAGAGGGTTCCATGTGCACATCAGCAGTAACTGCTGGTGAGCAGTGCAGGGGGAGCCGGGGGGGTGGAATGGACACAGTCCTCCTCCTCTGGACAACTGCCTCGTCCTGCCTGGCCCTAGAAGCTAAAAGTGGGTGTTTGGTTTGATGGGTGCAGGTCACAGAAGCTCTTAGAAGACTTCTCTGGAAAACAAAGGTGGAGACAGGGGAATGGTGAAGTGGCAGCAGTGAAGTAGATCAGGATGGGAATGTCAGAGTAATTCAGCTGCTGGTCAAATGTGGGGATTTGCATTACTGGGCTGTTGCACGTCTTTAAGTCCTGCCTTGGAAGGACTCCTGGAGTTGGAGACATGCCCAGTGTAAAGGTGTCATTGCTAAAAGGGTCACTGCCTATTTTAATTTGGTCAAATGACATCCTTTCACCTCACAGGAAAAAGGATGCAGTTGGTTGGTTGAAAACTAAAACCTCAATGGCTCTGAGGGAGCATCTGCCCCTCACTGTGCCCTGTATCCATATCAGCCAGCCCAGCACTGCTGCACGCAGCCTCCTCCCTGCCATGGCACTGACTGCTCAGAGAGAGCTGGGTTTCTGCTTGCTTTGAGCTTCATGCTCTCACTGCTGTTTCCACAGGTTCGTCTCCTCACTGGAATTGGCAGGTACAACGAGATGACCTACATATTTGAGCTACTGCATGAGAAACACTACTTCGAAGTGCTCATGAGAAAGAAGTTAGACCCAGTAAGTGGAAGGGTACAAAGGGGGGGAAGCCTGGGGAGCTGTGTGGCTGCATCAGAACTGGTATTTACACAACAGAATGGAGTTACCTGGGGATTTTAATTGCTGGAGTGTGGGAAGTGTCAGTCAAGTTTTGTAGGAATAAGCTAATTCTGGGGTTTATTCTGGCTTTAGTTTAACTATTTCAAATTAGTTCAGTGCTGCAACAAGTGCAGTGTTGAAACTTCAAGCTTTGCAATGTCACTCAGAGATTTCACATCCTGCTTTGGATTTACTTCCAGTGAAAGGTTTTAAAAATCAGAAATATTTAATATTTAAAAATCAGAAATATTTAACATTTAAAGAATCAGAAATCTTTACTAAAATGGGAATAAAACAAAGGCTCTTCAAATCTTGATGGGATTTTCCTTCATCTGACCAGAGCGGGACACTGAAGACAGCTCTGCTGGATTACATCAAGCGCTGCCGGCCTGGGGACAGTGAGAAGCACAACATGATAGCCCTGTGCTTCAGCATGTGTCGAGAGATCGGGGAGAATCACGAGGCTGCTGCTTGCATACAGCTCAAACTCATTGAATCTCAGCCCTGGGGTGAGTGGAAACCAAGTTTGTTTCAGGAGGAGGACGTGCAGGGTGACTGTGGTTTTGATGGCCTGTCTGGTCCTGGTAGCATCCTTTGGTTTCCAGCAATGGCTTTGCTCCATTAACCGAGCAGTCAGCGCTGTTTCTTTGTGCTCTTTTAGTACAAAATATCTTTTGTCAGTCTTTTGTCGCTCTGAGGCACCCCTCGGGGGACACACTTGGTACCAGGAGGTATTTTTATAACTTACTTTGTCACATTATAAATAATTGATTCTTTTTTCCCCATTTCAGAGGAGTCTCTCCGGGATGTTGCGAATTTAAAGAAACTGCTGATGAAAGCCCTGACGCTCTTCATTGATGCAGCAGAAAGTTATTCTAAGGTAAAATGAGATGGAATTGTAGCTGTACAGAACTGGGAGCACATAAGGAGTGAGCTGAACGGGGAGGACAAAGCAAGCTGTGCTAGGGAGGGAATGTGGAATCCTGTCCCAGGAGAAGAGAATCAGAGGAATAATCCCTCGCAGCATCCCCCCAGTAGCACTGCTGTGTCCACAAGCAGATGACTGTTCCTGCTCTACACTTTAGGTTACAGTTGGGTTCCCCAGTTTTAGGAGTGGCCATGAGCTTAACTAGCAGGAGTAGAACAGTATAATGAGTTCAAAACCTGGTGTGGTTATGATGAAAGTAGTTGTTGTGGTGTGTGAAGCTTCATTTAAAGCTCACAGTGATAACCTTGCAGTGATCTAGAAGATGAAGTGCTGGATAACTCTGAACTCATGCTTGCTCTCAGCAATATTTTACTTCCCTTGAGAAACAAGCTCCTGTTTTCCTGGTGTGTTCTACAGGACTCCTGTGTGCGTCAGGCCCTGCGCTGCCGGCGGCTGATGAAGCTCATAACGCTCCAGCTGCACTTCCTCAGCACGGGTCAGAGCACGATGCTCATCAACCTCAGCAGGCAGGAACTGATGGATGTCATCGTGGCCTTGCCTCGGTTCTACCAGGTGAGCTCAGCTCCCTCATCTGTTGCTGCTTCTGAACAGGGTTGGTTACACAGTGGGTACCTGAGCACAGTGCTCAGCTCTGCCATGTGGCCACCAAGCCTGTGACTGTTATCGCATGATACTGCCCAGTCAGGAGCCAGCCTGGAAGCGTCAGCACAGCCCTGATGGGGACCTACAATATTTTCAGTATCCTAAATCCAGGAATGTTTCTGTGCCAGAGCCACCTCTTTCTGCTCGGTCACTGCAGCTCTGTTCCCCTGCAGGCAGCCATTGTGGCCGAGGCGTATGAGTTTGCGCCGGACTGGGCTGAAGTTCTGTACCAGCAAGTGGTCACCAAGGGAGACTTCACGTACTTAGAAGAGTTCAAACAACAAAGACCACTGAAGCCCAGCATGTTTGAGGAGATCGCCAAGAAGTGAGTATTCTGTGGACAAACTGGAATGTTCTTTTCCACTGGCTGCTTTAGAGGAGCACAGCCTCTTTTTAGGAATCGCAGTTCTTAGAGGCCTGTAGCAAATGCGTCTTAGTGGTGACTATGAAGCCTTTCTAGTTCATGTGTGCAATTATTTTCAGAGTTAAACAACACCCACCTACTGAAGCTGCTCTGAAGAACCTGAAGAAGCTGCTCACGTACTGTGAGGACATCTACACGTACTACAGGCTGGCTTATGACAACAAGTTCTACGACGTGGTGAACACGCTCCTGAAGGACGCGCAGACCGGCTGCTGCCTCAATGACATGTTGTCAAACTAGAGCTCAGCTTCCCGCAGGGTTAGTACTGACTCTTTAACAGGTATTTTATCCACCTCCTGCTTACAGCGATGTGCTGCTGCGTGAAGGCTGCTCCAGAGAACTGGTGGTGGTTGTAAATAGTGAAAGGGCTGAGACTGGGTTAACCTAAATCTGTGTTTTGTATAATAAATGTGTTTACAAAACACGTGAGTAACCAGCCCCTGCAGCCGGGGACAGCCCCTTGGAACCACAGGGAGCCAGTGGCTGTGGCTCACCACGGGAATTGTGTCCAAACCAGCAACCAGCTGGAGGAGCAGGCACAGAATAGCCCATACCTGGTGATGGAGTCAGTGGGACGGTTAGCGAACTCCTTTGGAAGGCTGAGGTACGTGCCCAGATAATCCATGCTTTGGCTCCCATCTGATCAGACTGGTTTTGTTTCCTAGCTTAGTGATCGAGTGAATGTCTTGTACACCCCCTTAGGGCTGTACTGCAGATACTAACTTGCTGCTGGGAGTAAAAAAGTAGTGATGTATCCTTACAGAGCCTAACTCCCGTCCGTGCTTGGGTGGATGGTTGGCTCTGACACCAGGGCAGGAGCTGCAATAAGCACTCCGCTGCTGAGATGTTTTGGCAAATCGGGTCTGATTTACCTGGGGAGGGAGGGTAAGACTTGGACGCTGCTTCAGGCAGAAACTGGGGTTCACCTTGGATTCAGTACGTGCCCCAAGTAACGGCAGCCTGCAGAGCTCCTGGCTGACACAGACACTAACTCCTGCCACAGAGGAGGGGCAGGGCTCACAGCTGGAGGCACCACACAGACAGATGGCTTCTAAGTAAAATTAAGCAATGGGATCCCACTATCTCTAAACACTACCCCAGCAAAACCACCATTGCCATGGCAACCCAGCTAATCAGCAAAGATGTTAACTTGGGTTTGCAGCTTAGAGCCTCCTGGTTGCTGCACACCAGTGACGATGCTTCCCCTGTGCAGTGTTTCTCTCAAAGCTGCCAGGGCAGCTCTAGAGGTTGTACATGGGTATGGTCCTGGGACACAGGTACCACCATGGTTCAGGTCATAGCACCTCTAAGAAAGAGAATGTGTTGGGCAGGGAGGAGTAAGCCTGAGCAGAACCCTACTTATAACTGCAGTGCTAGTCAGTCTTGTAAGAGAAATGAGACCGAGCTGTTGTGGTTAGTCCAAGCTGGGAGTCCCAGCGCCGCAACCCCACCACCTCTTATTTTAAGACACTCCAAGAACGGGTCCAAAGGCAGCCGGGTGAGGTCCTCAATAGTGATTTTTATTAAATTAGTTGCTTTATAAAACACTGCAGATGTTGTAATTGTTAACATAACAATTTGCCCAACTGTAGCAACTCTTGCAGTTTGCTAAGCAAGTTTTTGTTGGTTTTAAATGAAAGAAAATGGCCAAGTTGTGAAAGATCTACCCCAACCCAGGACAGCCCAAAAGGAAGTCCTGGGTTTTTTACACTTAAACCAGGCAATTAACTGTTAAGGAATCCCAAACCCATACTGCTGCGTTAGTAGAAATCCAGATGAATGGAAACTAAACTTCATACTCAAGACACAAAATCGTTCCTTTCCGATCAAGTCCTCCCCTGGCTCGTGCCCACCTCATGCCCGCTCGGGCCCACCTCATGCCCGCTCGGGCAGCGTCTCGAGTGCAGGATCCTCATGCTGAAGTTAGTGGCTCCCCTTCACAATACCCCAAATCCTCAAGCTCTAACGTAAGACAAAGCAATTGTAATACTAAGTGCACACCACACCCTCGCTGCAAACTGCGCTGGTTCAGCACAGGTCACTTAGGTAAGGCCAAGTCACTGAACCGTGCTGGGAATAACATTGTGTCCTGTTGAAACTCCAATTTAGTGGCTGTTACTATTGAGTCAAGTAGCAACAGTTACCCTTTGCGAGAATTTGGGGGGGTTTACTGCAATTTACAGAGCTTTGAAACATCCTGGGTCTAAGCCCTGACCGGGACCCATCTGGAGTTAAACCACCAGCACAGATACTGCAATTCTGATTGTAGCATTTGGCAGAATTTAAAGGAAGAAAAGTTGTGCTACATGTTTAAGGGATTATGGGCAACAGAAAAACAACAGAAAGGGAGATAAATGTCACATGAAGTCTTCAAAGTCTTGTACATATTCACCATCGTATCCTCCGTAGTCAGCCAGGTCATCTTTCATCGTAGCCTTTAAACCACCGCCCGGCACAACACCTTTTTTCTTCTTTTTGGCTTTATTCTGCTTAAATAGGAAGAGCATGTTGACTTTCAGCTCCATGGCAGTGAGTCATTACCCCAATTCCAGTAACACCTCACGTCTCTGGGTATGAGCACTCACACAGCCATGCAATGAGCACGACTCCTACCCTGTGTTTCACCCTGCAATGCCATCCATTACAATCCATTCCTAGCAAAGCTGTGGCATTTTCAGGTGTTCCACAGCTCCCTCATGGACTTGCCCATATTTTGTCTGTCATCCTATTTTACCCAGGCTCTAAGCAAGTAGAATAACAAAGTAAATGCAGCATCTGGTGTTTAGCTCTGTGAAATCACCAATTTAATGAAGGAGTTAAAGTGCTGAGGCGCTGGCACAGGGGCCCCAGAGAAGCTGTGGCTGCCCCAGCCCTGGCAGTGTTCAAGGCCAGGTTAGATGTGTGATCATTTAATCTCCTGCTACTCCCAAACCATAACCAGCAGCTGGAGCAGTGTCCAAGCACTGCCCTCAGCAGCCCAGCCCTTGCAGCACCAACACGCAGAAGCCTTACCTTTTCCTGTTTCTGTTTTTCACTGCATAGTACTGTCAAGGTATTTGTGATCTTTTTCAAATCATCAACTTCCACTGCGTCAGGAAAAGAAAAAGGATTCTGTGTCAGTATTGTTTGCAAAGGCAGTTAAATAACCCAACATCAACACTCTCCAAAACGTAGAAATAAGCATCTCTGATGAGAATGGGCAAGTACTTGGTTTAAATCAGCAGACTAGGCTGAGTGAGTCTGGTCTCTGGAATCACAGTTACTGTTTGAAGGTCCCCAAATAAGCAGCCTCCTGTACAGGGAGACAATCCTTAATACAGTTTGTGGGAATGGAGTCAGATGTTCATTGGGGGAATGGATTCCTCCTTCAATTAGTGTAAACTACACAGCTCAATCGTGACAGAACCTTGAACATTACAGCTCTGGCAGCAGCATGTTCTAGAAGGGCTCCCATGACACTTACATGAAATACACACGTCCCGAACTAACGCTTCCAAGAAGCTGGCGTAATGTAACGACTTCTCATACTGTGTGATTTTCTCTTTTAGTAGTTTGCCGAATTCCGTAAAGTCATCTTTTGAGAAGGGATTCATGGCATCTATTCCACAAGTGTTATTTACACCTGCACGGGAAGACAGAGGTGTTACACAAACATTAGCTGTGAGCCCCAGGGTGACACCAGAGGAGGCAGTAACCTCACTGACATTCGGGTCCAAACCCCCACCAAAGCTCCACAAAGCCAAAGCTGAGCTTTGCTCACTGCTTCCACCACATAAAAGCCAACAGCCCCAGTTACGAGCCTCTATGGAAAGATGTTTTACTCCAAAATGTAGTAATTTGCACCAGCTATTCCCGTTCCCTGGAGCAATGTGCTCTACAGGAAGCCCCTTTCCTTTAAATAAAGAATTCCTGTGTTGAGCTCCCCAGTGCAAAGTTTAGTGGGTTCTTTGCAGCTGTATTTGGTGTATCCCCCACCCAAGGACTCACACAGCAGCATTTCCACCGAGCAGTAGCTGGATAATTCACTATAATCAAGGAAACAGGCTTTCATGTGTGGAGGATGCTGCTGTGAGTCAGGATCTCTGCTAATGCTGTCAGAGCACAAAACCAGACTGATCTGCTCTAAATCTGCTTCGTCTCCACCAGCTCACTGCCCTGGCCTGGCTGGCTTTCCCTCCTCCTGGCCTGCCACAGTTTGCCTGAAGGGAAGCACACTGGAGCAAGTTCTGCTGTGCCACACTCCTCCAAAGCCTTGTTAAATCCCTCTTGTAAAGCACCTCAGAACATTCAGAGACAGCACTTCTTAGTTTTCTTTTTACACACCCATCTCACTCAGCTTTCTACCACAAGTACCAATATGTCCAAGTGCAGTGTTGGAAACTTCAGCTACCCACCTCTTTCTCCTATGGGCTCCTACTATTATCTGCTAAGGAAAAGCACCTCCTGTGCTGAAGACGGTTTTGTGGTTCTTCCAATTAGTCCCTACCACCGAGACATGCCTCCAGCACTTCCAGTTTAACCCCTCTTTAGTCTCAGTCACACAACCTGTGTGTGCTGACAGTCAGATCCCGCTCAGTTCCCTCTGCAGGTACCCCCCACCAGTGTGATTTCAGGACACAGCCCTCTGGTGCTGCTGCAGTTGCACCAACTCGCACTTACCAAAGGTTTCTTTCGCTAACTCCAGGTCCGACTCCTCTTGCAATTTCTTTAGTCGTAGCTTGTCTGCTAGCTGTTCTTCTGGTGTGAGCTCCTTCTGCTCCTCTGGGGCCTCTAACTGCAGTAAGAAATGTAGACAGGGACAACGCTGTTATTTCTGCCCCTGAGCAGGGTAACACCACCACATCACAGGGTAACACACAAACAGTCTACAACAAGTGGGAAGCAGCACCTTAGTTCTGTGTTTCACCACTGCATGTTGTACCGTGAAGCAGCAAAGCATCACTTCAGTAACTGGCTCAATTACAGATATTAAAGCTGATGCCCCCCACCCCCATGTTACTCAGTGCAAGGCTGAGGTTTGTTTTATCATAGTCAAGAGCTTTACAGGGCTTGTTCAACCTCAAAAGAATCAAACCGACCCTGTCTTCTACATCTCTGAGACCCAGAAAGAAACAGGAGTTACCCTTTTCTTAAGCTCCTCTTGCTTCTTCTTCTGTAGCTTTTCTTTTTCTTTTATTTTTTCTGCTATTTTCTTTTTTTCAGAGACTTTTGGTTCTGTAACACATGAACACCAAAGCTCTCAACACCTAGGGCTTACTCCCAGCAAGTGCAGTCATACCTGGAGCTCCATCAGTGGAATCTGAACCCAGGGAGCTCCAGGACACACTTTGTCAGAACAAAACCAACCCCGTTTAGTGGGTTTGATTCTTCAGATGCACTCCAAACAAACCAGCATCTGCTCTGCTGTGCACAGAGCCATGTGTGCTTTAAGTCTTACCTTGTTTTACCTCCGTCTCCTTTACTTCCTCCTCTTCCTCCTCATCATCCCAGTTATCCTACAAAAAAAGTCTGAATTAAGATTTTTACAGATACTTGTTTAGGTAACAAATACAAAGAGCAGCAGCTCATATACCACCTCTTTAAATCCATTAATCCTATGTATGGAGTGAGGAAGTGGGGAGGAAATTGAGAGCTGTACAAGGGCTTTTGGGAGCTGAGCAGGAGGCTTCAGGACCAGTTCTTACCTTGAAAACAGCAGCTTTTGGTTAAAGAATCAGAAAGGTCGTGTCAGTAGTCACAAAATCAGGTCACAGTCACATCAGCACCCACAGTAACTCATGGGCAACACTGCTGCGGGAGCAGGGGAAGCAGCAGCAGGCAGAGGGGATGCAGGGAGTCTGGTGCCACACAGGGATACTGACCTCTGACAGTCACCAGACTGATGGCTCCTTCATCACCAAGGAGCTATTGACAGACTCTTCCCACAAACAAATGACTTAAATGCTCTCCAACAGCCACCACGTCCTCAGGTGTATTTTCAAGCAGTCTCAGCTGCGGTGTCTGCAATAACTCTGCCTCCAGCTTTCACCTTCAGCAACCTTCAACCTTCAAGGCCAGGTTGGATGGGGCTTGGAGGAAGCTGCCCCAGTGGAAGGTGTTCCTGCCTGTGGCACGGTGTTGGAACTGGATAAGCTTTAAGGTCCCTTCCAAGCCAAACTGTTCTATGACCACCATCTGCCACACCTCCCGGTCATTGTCCTCTGCCCAATGGATGATCCATGGTTCAAACAAATACGGATGAAGCCTTTGTCTACAGAGCTGACCTGCCAATGTCACCTGCAGACTCTACAGCAGTAATTCCGCAGTTTCTTCCTGACTGTTCCCTAGACCGGGTTATAGGAATCCATATTCTTGTCCTAACCCCACTGCAAATCCAAGGCCATGGCCTCCATGTGGAAATCAGTGCTCTAAGCTGGATCTGAAGGCACGTGCCAAGTACCACACGATGCTCACACCACAAGTTATAGCCAAGAAACTCACAGGAGTTCAGAACTTCAGTTACCAGCTTCCATTCAACTTGCAGGCTCACGAGATGACATCTGACAAGACCTCATTTACCCCAAATCACACACACTGTCAGGGCACCATTATAGACAAGCTCAGACCCCGTAAGTCCTGAACATCGCGATTTCACCTCACACAGCAATGCATGTAATTGATTAAATCAAATGATTTATTCAATTCTGAGGTTGCTACAGCACAGCAAATAGAAGGCAGTGGTGGAAGCACTCGGGACTTCACTGCAACGTGCTGACCCAAGCAAGGGAGCTACCGAGTCCATCCAGCAGCTCACTCCAGTTAATTGGCACTTGGGAGGGCTCCAGCTTCCTTCCCCATTCCAAGGAGCTGACTGGAATTTGGAGCAGCATTATTTTAGCTCACATCTAATTAAGAGTTTGTTACACCCACTTCTTAAATAGCTCCTTTCATCACTGCTGCCTCAGCCCTTGCCCCGTCCTTCACGGGTCTTAGAGTCAAGTATTTGAGAGTCCAAAACCCCAGAGCAGGGCACCCCGTCCCTGTCCATGGGGTAAAGGTACTCGTGGGCTGAGGGCAGCTGCTGCATGTCACCAGTATGGGCAAGGGCCTCCATGTGATGACAGGCTCACCCCTTCCCCACGTGCCTGCGCAGGGACAGGACACGATGGCAGAGCTTATTTTAATTGAGTGTATTTGTAACTGGGGGCAGGGGAGCATCCACACCTATTCCTGTGGTTTAGGAATTCCAAGGAACTTTCTAGGAGGAAAAGAATATTGCTCTCATGTTGTATCTTCGCACTGATACGAAGTAACTCAAAGATGACATCTTTATTCCAGAGTGTTTCAACAATACATACGTGTACTGAACTGAACTGAGGCTCCTGAAAACATCTTCATGTCATGTTAATAAGCCCCTGATGAGAGCAGCTCTCTCCTGATTTCATATGCTCCATCACGTGTACCTTAAACATACAATAATGCACATTCTGCTCCCAAAACCCAGAAGACACAACTGAGGAGCAACATCCACGCCAGCACATAGATTCCCACCGGACACATGAGCTCTCCCCCCTCAGTGTCTGTGTGGCCCTGGCTTTGCTACACACAGAATGACCCAGGAGTGAGATGAGAATTCCTTGGCTGGAGGCCCATCTTCTGGGAAACTTGTGCTCTGGGAAGCACCAGAGAGAGTTTTGTCACTGATGAAGATGCTAATTTTAAACCTGGGGAAGTCAAAGTTTCCCAACTTAACAGTTCCTGCAAGTTCATTCCTGAAAAATCCTCCACAATAAACGCCAGGATCTGAGTACAGAAAACACATTCCAAACTGTGAAATACCAACCCTAAACCCGCTCCTGCTCACAAACCACACCGAGCTTCTGGTTTAGAGCATACCCTCTACCTTACACGGGCACTTCCCAAGGTGCAAACAGGGAATCCAGAGCCCGAGAACCAACCCAGGCTCAGCTCTGTGACCTCGGACCTTCCACGAGAAGAGCGGATCAGAGCAGAACAGAACAGCTTTCTCTGCTGGACCACTCCTCCTCTCCAGACACAGCCCCAGCTCCAAACCAGGACTCCTCTGAAAGAGTTAAGTAGTTGCATTCTTACTACACGTGGGAAAACTTTGTGTCCTTATCAAAGCCCAAAGCAGAGGTGTCCTTGAAGAATAAGGCCAGAGCACAGTTCTCTTGGACACATTCTATCGTGGCAGAGAAGTTCCTCACTTCCAAAGGCAGGAGGAAAAGCCTCACAGAAACAATGTCTCTAAGAGATGTGTGTGTATACACACATACACATACAGACATCACATGTATGCCCACTGTTACACGTTAACCACACTCTACAAAGGACTGCAGCTACTCTACACAGAGACACCTTTACTTTGCCTGCTGCAGTGTGATACCTTTGGTAGCTGAAGTGTGTGGGTGTTGCTACATTTAAGGAGGAAAATGGACAGCTTGTAACTCACAACACCACCTTCACTGCTTTTCTGAGAGGAGATGAACCACTTCTGTCACAGCGACTGCAAGAAGCAGCTCAGCCCACGCTCAAGGACAGCGGCGCTGCTGGTTTCAGAGGTCCTGGTGGCAGCCAGTGAACAAACCCAGTGTGGCCTCACCCTGTAAGCAGCAACACTGCTCCAGACAGGTGACCAACAGCACCCACGTCACCTGGGACTGGCCGCTGAACTGCAAACAGAAAGGCCTTTTCAGTTGACCTATTTCCATTCCTCACACTCGCTCCTGCCATGCTCCCTGGCATCACTTCCCTCCTGTCCATATCAACGTGGCACAAACCGAGGTTTCTGTGGCCTCCAGCCACAGGGGCAGCTGGAACAAGCTTTTGGAAACATCAGAAGTGAACATCTGCACATTCCATGCAGACACCACTCATGAAACACAGCAAAAGCCCCTGTCACATAATAAACCTATTTTAAGCGATTCAGGCACTACCAAATCCACAACCACACAGTAAGGCTGCTGCCTGTTCAAATGATGAGGCCAAAGTGTGCGTGTGAAGTAGGCAAAAGGGGTGCAAAGGACAACGCAGAAGTCTCTGGTCAACAACAGAAGCTCCAATTTAAAGCTCTCTTTAAACCCCATCCCAGCGCTCCCCCAGGACCTCATCCACACTCAGAACAAGGGCTCTGAAGTGCTGCGGAAGGCAGTGGGAGAGCACCGGCCACCAGAACACCAGGCCTGGCAGGCAGCTGGGAAGCAGCAGGTGGATTCCCCTGCGCCTCTTCAGGCCTAGAAAGCGCCTGTGAGTGCGCCCTTCCCTGCCCTGGAAGGCCGCGGGCAGCGGGGGTGAACCCCGGGCGGACCCGCCCGCTCGGAGCAGGGACTGGGGACACCAGGCCCTGTCAGACGCGTCCTGCCCCGGCATCCCGGCCACTGCCACCCGCGGCCCGACGCTGTCCTTCGGGGCACCGGCACCCGGGCCCGGCGCGTCCCCGCCGCTGCGGCCTCCAAGAGCGCCGAGACAGGCGCGCGCGACACCACGATCTGCGGCGCCGCCCACGACTCGAGCACGTGCTCGACAGC
>JANHGB010048651.1:11305-37956 GCA_026283785.1 Coracopsis vasa
GAAGCGATGGGCATGTCTGCGGGACTGCTGTGAGGTCTGGGGGTGCAGGGGAGGATGGAGGAGGGCTGAGAGTAGGGATGAAGGAGCTGGGTCTTAGGAGGGGATGGGAGGGTGATGGGACTGGGGTGGGATTGGGTGAATCTGGGGATCAGTATGCGGTTCTATAGGATTGTGGGGGCAGGGGCCATGGGGAGAATGGAGTGATCTGAGGAACTCGGGAACAGGGTGTCTGTGCTGCCTCGTGTCTCTGTGGCTGGAGGAAGAAAAGAGTACTGGGCTTTACCCTAATGGTGAGGGGTTCCTTGGGTTCAGGGGACTGGGGGCTGGTGCCCCATGGGAGCTGGGTAAGCCCTGGAAGAGGAGGTGAGTTCAGGCCTGTGATTTAATTAGTGAGGCAAGTGACATTCAAAGGGCAGAGAGAAGACCTGGCAATAATTGTGTGCGTGTGAAAGGAATCTTAATTTCTAGGCAGGCTGACAATTGCTGTGCGAGTACTTGGAGACGGTTCCTGAAGTCCCCCATCTGGCCTGCTGTGGAGGGCTTTTGCAGTAGTTTTGTGCTTGGAGAGTCTCTGATTTAAACAAAGATTTGTTTTCTGTAGGCTTTGGCTTGCTTAAGCTCTTGTTTAGAGTTGGTGGCTGGAGTCTCAAAACAAATACGTTGGTATCCCTAGTGACTTGTGCTTCAGCAAATGGCCTATATCTCTGTAAGCTGAAAAAGGAGCAGTGGAAGAACTTATTTACGTAAAATGGACAAAATAAAACCATTTCCGGTTAATTTGAACTCTATAAGCATGGAGCTGACTGAAGTTAGGGGACCCAGGGAGTGCATAACAGTGTAAATATTTCTCCCTTATGGCTTGCCCTGGTGATTAGCTTTCTGTTGCTATCATTTTTACATCACATGTGCTTGCTGCCAGATGCTCTGTTGCAGATAGAGGATAAAAATGTCAGGATTGCTGTTTAGCTGAGTTTCTAAACAAGTAGTTAATCTTGGAAATACTCAGTGGTGAGGTTTGAGCTCCCCTGAGTCTAGTGCCAGAACTCTATTAGCTGGATTTGCCCAGGCTTCCATGGACAACTAGCACAAGTATTCATCTTTAAGTAGCAACTGAGGAGGGAAATACTGCTGTTACTATTTTTTAAGTTAAATTGCATCCCAAAAGCTCCCTTGCAGGTGTCTATTGCTGATGAGTCCAAAACCACTTATTACTCAAGCTGTCTGTAGCTGATTTATATCAATCACATCAAGAAACTGGCACGTAATGATCTGTTCTGCTTCTGCAACCCAAAGGCTTTGGTAAACTGGAGTCTAATGGGGAGATAAACTGTCACTTTTTTCAGTTAGTGGGATTCAGATTGCTAGAAATCTGTTGCAATCTAAACTATCAGGATCTACCTTGTGTTGTTGGCACGAGCAGATTTAATTTTAGGTGTATCCTTTAGGTGTATCCTTTAATTTTAGGTGTATCCTTTACACCTGTTAGCTGTTGTAGGTAGGGTGAGGTTTGAGGCATCTAGACGCATAGGCAATCAGATCTCTGGTGACTTTATGCATTCCTCTGGCAGAAGGAAGTCCAAAAGGATGGACAGGTTTGTTCCAGTTCTTCACACTTCTGAAAACAAGCCAAGCTATTTTAGAACATTCAGTTTTGTAGCATGTGAGTTGTGTTTATGTACAATCAGGTTTATGGTTTGAGTGCTCATACGGGTGTACATGAACTTTCAAAGAGCAGGGAGATGTTTCAGCTTCTGTAACTTTGAGAAAAGCCATGATTTAGTGGATGCTAGAACAGTCCTTCATAGCTCATAGGAAAATGATGTTGCTTGTGAAATGAGCTTTTAGGTTCAGGGAAGATGCTAATACAAGCATAGAGTCTAGTTTTGTTACCTTTTGTTTGTAAACAAACTCTGTCTTTGCTGCTGTCTTGCTGTGGTTGAACAGAAAATTCTGAAGACTTTCTCAAGTGCTCATAACCCCAAATGTTCTGTGGAGATACTACAACCTGTGGTGTGTTTTCATGCTTAATATCATCTGTGATCTTTAGATCACAAATTTGATTTGGAACAGATGTAAGCACACAACTCTGTCTTTTGAATCAGCCACAGAGAGTGATACAGTGCATCCTCCATGCAAAGCTGGAGCATCTGCGGGGTCTGGTGTAAAGTCTGTGGGGCCATACCCATGCATGGTCTTGCCAGCAGTGAGGCTGAACCAGCTCAGTGGAGCATTGCCATGCTTCTACTCTCCTCAAAACCAGAGTTCAGTGTCTTACGGAACCATGGTCTATGTTTTTAATTAGGTTGTGGCTCTTGTAAATGAAATATTGACTTGCTTAAGATTATTTGTGGGTGCTGTTCTTTCTGTGGTGTGGAGACAGGACAGATACTATGATTTGTAGCGCAAACTGCCCGCTACTTTCATGCATGCTGTGCCAGATTTCCACCGTTAGGCTATGTGATTCTGACCATGTGTCTGCCTTAGGAGGAATTGTCTTGAAATCTTCAGAACTTCACAGAGAAGAAAACTAGAGAAAACTGGCTTGTCTTGTTGTGTGACACTGATTTTTATTTTGAAAAGCTGCAGAGTTCCCATGGTATGAAAGCAGGACTTGCTATATGGCAGGCAGATGGTGTCTCCGTCAGAAATATCTCTTCCCGTTCCTGTGGAAAACATTCGCAGCCATCCAAACTATAAGCCTTTGGGAGGGAAAAAAAAAAAGAAACTGTGGTTTTCACATGTTTGAATGTGTCAGATTCAACTCGCACCAGCCAGGATTCAACGATAGATGGGATAAAGGTACAAAGAGACAAAGAGGAGTTAATCAAGAAGACTTGGTTGAGATGACTTTAGTGATGGCAGTGGGGGCTAGAGGTGTGTGAGAACAGCGTCGAGGTAAGGGGTGATGGAGAGTCAGGGATGAGGAAGAGAAGTGCTGCTTGCTGGCAAGAGACATTCAGAGCACCACAGCCCTTTTTAGGGGTGTCTGTGAACTCTCTTGGCACTGTGAGCTGCAGCTTTTTGGAGATGATTCATATGGAGAATCTTTTTTGGGCTTGTGCATAAACCTAACGAAAGTAGTATTAGTTTTATGGAGTATCTAACTGTATAGGCACGATAACACCACTTGATCGAATTACTTCTTCCCATGTGATGCTAAATACACAGGGCAGTTGGTGCGAAACTAGTGATGAGTTGCTCAGTAGAAGGTCTGTACTTGATTTAGTGACTTTCACTCAGATTATCTTGTGAAATCCAAATGTGGTGTTTGCCTACTGTTGAAATGCTCGATTGATCTGCCTTTCACAGGATCCTGTGATACAAAGGCACATGTATCCCTGGTTTGCAGGTAATGAACTGAGGTTTAGAGAATAAGGTAAAAAATATCCATTAATATTAGGTAGGTAGCTTTAATAATTAAGGATTTGATCCTATCTATTTAAAGTACATAGCTTTATTTAGCAGTTAATGCATTCATAGTCTATCTCTTAGACCTTCAGCTTTGAGTTCCTGGCAGTTCTGCAGCTCAGCCTTGCAGGAGACCTTGTGTTATACCCTCCAAGTACAAGGACCAGAATCAATAGCTGCCTGTGAAAACTTGGCTGAAGCCGTTTTTCTTGCATTGCAGGCAGTTCTTTTGCAGCATTCATGAGATGGCAGCTCATGGTTCACAGCAGCAACGAGATGCTTAAGCAGCGAGGACAGTCCTTTTAGTTCTTGCAGATTTTGGGGGTTCCTAATGGTTCGCAGCAGCAATGAGATGCTTAAGCAGCAAGGACAGTCCTTTTTGTTCTTGCAGATTTTGGGGGTTTTTGGTAGACCGCATACCTTTCAATTGTGAAATTGGTCTTGTGGATAGCCCTCCTCAGCACATGGCTCCGATTCTGTTTAGAGACAGGTCTAGCCTGAACACTGAATGAGACTTTAGTCCCATGGGGGAAAAAACAATATGTTATCATGTAACTGAGGGCTATCAGAATACATTGGTGGGGAGGGAGGACCTAAATTAGAATTGCAGGAGAATTGTGAAGTCCAGAAGTCCTATAATGTTTGCTTTGAGTTTGCAAACTTAGTAATTTTTGGCCTAGTTTCTTCTGAGTAATCATACTGAATGCCATCTTCTGTTGGTTTTATATTTGCACTTGCTTAATTACAGGGTTAAGTTAATTTAACACTTATGTGACTTCCTTGCGTGTTCTAGAATTTCATTGAAGCCAGTGTGCAGCTTACTAAAATGAGTTGTCTGGTTGAAAGATGCAAAGTTGATGAGAATCTATTATAGCAGAGGGTGGGTGGTTGTGTTTTAAATTGCACTGCTGACTCACAGAGTGGTTGAGGTTGGCAGGGACCTCTGGAACTCATCCGGTCCAACTCCCTGCTCAGGCAAGGACACCTAGAGCTGCTTGTCCAACACTGTGTCCAGAAGCTTTTTGAACATCTCCAGGGATGGAGACTCCACCACCCACCTCTGTGGGCAGCCTGTGGCAGTGTTTGGTCATCCTCACAGTCTGTGAGTTTTTCCTGATGTTCAGACAGACTCTCATATGTTTCAGTTTGTGCCCATTGCCTCTGGTCCTGTCACTGAGTACCACTGAGAAGAGCATGGCTCAATCCTCTGTGAACACACCTTTAGGTATTTTACAGACATTAATGAGATCTCCCTGAGTCTTCTCTTCTCCAGGCTGAGCAGCTCCAGCTCTTTCGACTTCTTCTCATAGGAGAGATGCTCCAATCCCTTTAATCATCTTTGTGGTCCTTTGCTGGATTCTCTAGTTCCATGTCTCTTGTATTTGGGAGCCCAGCACTGGACCCCACATGGCTTCACCAGAACTGAACAGAGACTTGGTAAATTACAGGCTGAATGCAGTTTTGTATATATTAGGTGAAGACTAAGCATCTACTTACTGCAGCAGTTGATCTTAAATAACATGTCTTAATTTTATACTGTGAAACGGCTTTCTCAATGTCACTATTTTGGGGTTCACAGCAAAAGTGCTTAATTGTACTTGCACTGAGTTTATAGTGACTGGAAATTCTCTTGCTCCTGTATCTGTTGCCTTATTAGTTGTCCTTGTTATGAAAGGGAGCTGAAAATCAGTGTGCTGGAATGAGCTAGATGTCCAAAATGTTGAAGTATTTTTTTCTTGTGATTCTTGAAATGTTTCAGGGCCTTGTTAAAAACCTACTCATGCCTGTCTGTGACAGCACACACACAGCACACAGACAGCACACAGCCTAGAGCACCAACAGGGAGCTAGTGCTGTGCTCCGAGTTTTGTTAGTAGCATCCAAGATAAATTTCTATGTGAGATGGGTAGCTTATGGCTGCTTGCACAGGTGCTTCTTTAAGATGGAAAAAAATACAGTTCAGAGCCTCTGTGTAGTTGCAGGAGTATGAGTAAGACATTGGCTGAAGAGGAGGTGTTTGAATACCCTGAAGGTCTTGAAGCAAGTATCTGCGGTACGTAACCGACAGTTCAAAATCTGATTCTGCTGTCTACATGTTTATAAGTCTTCATTTTCTAGCTTTTAAGTGCTTGTCTGTGAAGAATAGTAACTTTTTGCATGATGTATGCAAAAATAAGCAATACAGGCTATGGTCCACTTGCCTGTCTTTGCAGTAGTGCAGAAACCTGCATATTAATACTTCATTTACCTTTTGAAAGGGACTTAAAAATAAAGGTTACTGTGAGTGCACACTGCTGGATGGAAAGAAAGCTTCTAATATTGACAGATGCTGTGCACTGTAACAAATCTGTATTGCTGCTGATGTATTTTGCTATATTCCACTTAATTGTGTTATTTTTAGGATAAATATTTTAGTACCTTGCCCTGTAAAGCTTTTTAGCCTAATGATAGTCTGTGACTGGAGCTTACTAGATGGGCTTTTCAGTGTTGCAGGTGAATATACTTAAGTCTGTTTTGGAGAAATGGAGGGATTAAATATGGTAGGGCATTTAGAGGGTGCATGCAGCAACATCTGGCTGCTTGCAAGCTGTAGCAGGTTGTGACAAGTTACTTGCATCCTGGAGATAAGCAAATCTCTTTGTTTTGGAGCCTTTCAGTGCACTGGGATGCTTGTCTGTCTTATTTACTGAGTACCACTGTTCATGTCAATATTTTGAGGTTTATGTGAGAACAAGCTGCATTTGGGGTTCCTATGCCCTTTTCATTCTGTTACCTCACTTGTAATTTGCAAAGTTCAAATAGCAAAGTGCGTATAGGTGTTTCTTTGGAGATGCATATATACAGTCATGTAAACCCACTGCAATATTTGTAATGCTTGCAAACTGGCAGGAGAGTATGATTCTAGAAGTTGAAAATGGCCTGTGAAGGCCATCGGAAGTGATGCTAGTGAAGGCGGCTTCTAGCCTGGGTTAGGATTGCTTTGAAATAATTTATTCTGTGTGACTGCCACTGAGAGGGAAATCCGGGAAATACCAGAGTCCCCGTGCATGTTGAGATGGGTGGTTTATTTCTGCAGCCTGCTTTATCATACCAGCTGATGTGTTGGGATTTCAAAATACCAGGGGCTCCATCTCCTTCTTGGAGAAAGCAGTTTGTTTTTGCAGATTGGGTATTGAGGAGGGACTGCACAGGCAGCAGACAGCTTGGCTTCCTTGTGCAGCTCTGTGTGCATGCAGCCTCGGGAGGAAGCAGTCATTTCAGCTCTCAAGAGGCCAAGGTCTGTTTAGTGATAAATGTGCGTGGCTCTTGTAACATTTCTGTGTCAGGGACTTTGAAGAGGTCTGACCTCTGAGACTGAAGGCTAGCCTGATGTGGGGCGAGGAGGGAGGGGAAATGCCAAAGCTTCAGTCCTCACTGCTGTGATTTTACACCTGTGTTCTGTTTGGCAGCATCTTCTTTATCATTGTTGATTGTTTGGCATCTTTGAATACATTCTGTCTCTCCCTCCAGTGCATGGACAGAATGGGAGCAAGAGAGAGGAAATGGAGGCAAAGAGCTCCCTGCATGCATGAGAAAAGCCAGCAAGAAGGGCTCACAATACTGGGAGGAAGACAGGGACTGAAACTGCTTCTTAACACCACTTGGGCAGCAGGAAATGCAAGAGATCAGGATCATGCTCACAGGCATGAAAAATACCAGGGTGGCATTTTCCTGAGAGCAGGAGATGTTTTTTCTCCTCCCCTTCTGCTGTTCTGAGTTGTGTTTGGATACTGGAAAAGATGAATAACTGAGACTAATTCCAAATATATCTTGGTTCACAGTTGTTCTGAGCTCTGGTGAAATGGGACTGCTTGATGAGTATTTCCTACCTGAAATTATCCAGACTGAGATATAACTGAGGCTCATATTTTTATTGCGGTGGGTCTTTACTCAGGGACTATTCCTGTAGTAACTTAGTGTGCAGTGTTAAAATGGTACTGTGAAAGCTGGGCGTGTGTAAAGGGTGAAGCGCATTTAATGAGTTGTGCCTGATGAATTGATTATTTTCCCCCCACCTCTGAATGGCAGCAGCACCAGCAGATTCCATGTAAGAATGAATGCTAACACTCTCTGAAAACGCCTTGTGGTGGTACAAAGGGTGCGATGGTAGAGGCTTCAAATCCATTATTTCTCTTCCATCTCTGCCTTTGTCCTTCTTTCAAGTGGATAACTTGCATATTTGCACTGACTGCTTTGGAGAGCTGGGAGTAGAAGCAACAGCATGAAACTAATGTGATGCTTTAGAATTCTGCTGCCACTTATGGGGTGGTGAATAGCCATAATTAAATTAACCAGTATATTGATTTCACCATGCTGTTTGGGAAAGATCAGAGCAGTAACGTAAGCATTGAAGCTGCTGCTTAGCAGGCCTAAAAAGCTGCAGCTACTCGGAATACGTAATGCCAATGATACCAGTGAGGCTGATGTGGTTGGTTATTCTCTCAAAACTCCTTTGGCCTTTATGAAATTAGCTGATGGCCTTGCAGAGTAATTCCTAATAAAACAAAACCAGTACAAAGCACCATGGCTTTCCTGAGTGCAGAGCTTGCCACAGAAGCAAACAGACATGGTTTAGTTCATGTGGAACATAGGTTTATTGTTAAAACAATTAGTGTCACTGTGATGGAAGCCTTTCAAAGTGTCTTAATGATATGTTATCTGTTCAGCAGTCACAGAATCATAGAACACCAGGTTGGAGGGGGACCTCAATGATCGTCTGGTCCAACATTTCATGGAAAAAGCATGGTCTAGGCAAGCTGGCCCAGCACCTTGTCCAGCTGAATCTTTAGTGTCCAGTGCTGTGGAATTCTCTGCTTCCTTGGAGACGTTTTTACCAATGACTCATTGTTCTCACTGCAAATTCTTCCTTTTGTGTCCAATTTGGAATCTTTCCAGGAGTAACTTCTACCCATTACCCCACATCTTTTCCATGTGACTCCTTGTAGAAAGGGAGTCTCCATCGTCTTTGTAGCTACCTTTTAAATACTCGAGCATGGTGATAAAGTATTGTCTGAGCCTTATTTTCTCAAGGCTAAACAAAACCAGTTCTCTCAGCATGACTTGCCCAGCCTTTTACTCATCTCTGTGTCCCTTCTCTGGACCCTCTCCAGCCTGTCCACATCTTTTTTGCATAGTGGGGACCAAAACTGAATGCAGTATTCCAGATGTGGCCTGACAAGTGCTGAATGGGAAAATAACTCCATTTTCTCTCCTGGGATGCCCTTGGTGATGTTCCCCAGCATCCTGTTGGCTTTCTTTGCCACAGCTGCACAGTGTTCACTCATACTGATCTTGTTGTTCACCAGGACCCCCAGGTCCCGTTCCACAGAGCTGCTCCCCAGCCAGGCAGATCCCAGTCTGCTTTGTAAGGTTCTTATTAGCCTGCTCTTCCTGTCTATTCAGGTCTTCCTGCAGGGTGTCTCTCCCTTCCAAAGTGTCCATTTCCCCACTCAGTTTGCTCTTATCATCAGACTTCATCAGAGTATGCTTGATCCCATCATCAAGATCGCTTAGAAAGATGTTGAAGAGTGTTGGGCCCAATATTGATCCCTGGAGGACCTCTTAAGTTCACATACCAGCTCTTCCTTCACTGGTGGTGGGTCTGTGTTTGCATCAACCTGGATTTTTGTTCCTAAGGCCTGGGGCTCAGCGGTGCTGGTAAAAACAGAGGGGAAGAAAGTGTGAGAACCTCTGCCTTTTCAGTGTTTTTGGTGGCCAGTATTTTCCTTCTGTTTCTGCTTGTTGTTTATGTACCTGAAGAACTCTTTCTTGTAACTTTTGACATCTCTGGTCAATTTCAATTTGAGCTGAGATTGTGCTTTTTTAACTGCATCTTGGCACACCCTGGCAATGCCGTTGTAGTTCTCAATGGTTATTTGTCTGCTTTTCCATCTCTGGTGTGCTTTCTTTTTTGATTCTGAGCAGACTCAAACACTCGCAGTTAAGCCAGGGGGGTCTCCTGCTTCACCCACTTCCCTTACTTTTAAAGGGGATGAACAGTGTTTCTGCTTCCAAGAGAATGTTCTTGAAACATCTCCCAGTGCTCAGTAGCTCCTGTATCCTCCATGGAATATCTTTCAGCTGAGCTCTGAGTGAGCTGATGTTTGCTCTTCTAAAATGAAAAACCTTTGTACTAACCTTCAGCACACTTAGCTGGATCCCAGACTCCACAGGATTGTGATCACTGCAGCTGAGGCTATCACTAACTGAGATACTATGAAGCAGGTTTTCTTGGTTTATGAGTAGCAAGTCCAGCAGTGCCTCATTCCTGGTTTGCCCCTCTAACATTTGTGTGAGGAAGCGGTCCTCAGTGCATTCCAAGATCTTGATGGATGACACCTGAGACACATGAGCTGCTGTATTGTTCTTCCAACAAATGTCTGGGTAGTTGAAGTCACTCAGAAGAACCACATTCTGTTGACTTGAGGCTTACTTAAGTGACCCAAATACTGTTTTGTTGGCCTTGTGCTCTTGGTTTGGAGGTCAGTAGCAAATGCCTACTGTAAGGTCCTCTTGGAGATGACCCCTCTGATCTTGACCCAGTGGCATTTGATAGGGCTTCCAAAAGCCCCTGTAGGTTGACTTGCATACGTACAAGTTTCTCCATAACGTAAAGTGCAGGTAACTGATGCTGTTGTACCTTATGTTGTTGCCTACAGGGATGACTGAATGAACATGTGGGTGCAGTGCTATAACTTAAAAAAAAAAAAAAACAAAACAAAAACGAAACATAAAATTAAGTGGCACAACTTCTGTGGGTAGATGACATTAAAATATTGCAAATGCATGTTATTCACAAGTCCAAATGATGTCTGACATACCTTTGTTAGATGATTAGGTTTTGGCTGGGAAGATGACAGCAGTTCAGTTCAAGAGCATTTGATCTGAAGTGGTTTAATTTCAGGGTGTATACTCTTGAGCAACTGCCGTTGACATGGATAGAACCTCTCTTTTTATTTTCTAGTCTCAGTGTTTACTTTCATTCTAATTCAAAAGGGGCATCAAACTTCATGTTACAATAATTGAGACATTTGCCATTACTGAGAAGTTATGTTTTTATTTTATAAATATACCTGTTGTGTGTGCTAAAAATAAAGTTGCTTAATTTGCTCAAAGTTCATTTTATTTTTTTTTAATATAAACTTCCCTTTCAGTCACCTCCAACCCCATATTTGTACCATTCCTATTCCCATCTGTCCCATTTCCCTATACCTGCTGTGTAGGTCACTGGCATTAGGAAGAAATTCTTCCCTGTGAGGGTGCTGAGGTGCTGGCACAGGATGCCTGAAGAAGCTGGTGCTGCCCCATCCCTGGCAGTGTTCAAGGCCAGGCTGGATGGGGCTTGAAGCAACCTGGTGTAGTGGAAGGTGTCCCTGCCTGTGGCAAGGGATTGGAACTGAATGAGCTTTAAGGTCCCTTCCGACCCAAACCAGTCTGGGATTCTGTAATCAGTCATCTTTTCCAGAGACTCAGGGACTGTAAAGGTTTTAAAAGCAAGTGTTTCAGCCCAGATTCCTGGCCAACACCTGTAACTGGCAGACTGTATCATTGTGGAAAACTTAAGTAAAAATACAAGTAGAAAACTGTAACCTGTTACTCTATTAAAGGCGAGTTCACTTTTGTCATTGTATATACTAAATATGAATACAAGGATACAGGAAATGTGTGTATGTATATTCAGAGCTTAGTATTACATTTCCAATAGTTTGCTTTTTCTAAATGAATTTGGTCCATGTGGATCAGTTTGTATTTGATTTCCTCTATTTTTTTTAACTACCAGTTTTAGTTTCAGCCCTGTGTAGCTGGTTGTTGAAATGAACTAATAAAATAACATTCAAACTAAGAAGGCTTGCTTTGGAAAAGTGTTTACTCTGGAAAAAAAAAGAAAAATTTCAGTAGTTAAGAGCTGATTTTTAATTCTTCTGCCACATTTCCTTGTACTCAGGGTGATGGTATGAAAATAGTGGAATTTTTCCAGTAAACATTTGCAGAACCTGTTGCTAGAAAAAGGAAAGCCAAGGATTTAAAGTCAGTGTTTAGGACTTAGGGTGAGCTTTCAACGAAAGGAAAATGGAAGGAGAAGAAAAATGGTACTCTTCTTCAACTAGGTGAATTGTCCATTGATGGAAGAATCCTGTGTATTTATGGGCTGGGATGCACAGACTTGGGGAGTGAATGGTGGTGAAGGGATGTTGAAGCTTGAGGTTCATTCTCCTTCACGTGGATGTTCACCCTGGAGTGGAAGCTTCTGGTCTGGCCAGAGAGCTAACCTAGATGAGCCGCTCAGGAGCGGGGACATAGTTATCTAGAGCATGTAAGCCTCTGAACAACTAGAATATTTATATAAAAGGTAATAACTTATTTAACTGTATAACTCAGTTGATCTCATTGTCTGTGAGCCAGGAGCAGGAGTGGCTTCTGCATGAGAACTGTAGGGGTTTGATGTCACACTGCAGAGATTTTTCAGCTGCTTAAGAAGAAACTATTTCAAATTAGACTAGCATATTAAGAAGACAGGCACTAATTTCAGTCACTTCTGTACGCAGGCAGGAATCTACCACACGGTTTGGTAGGCAGCTGGGAGAGCTGATCATGCCAACTAGTGTTACCAGACTGTTCTTCATGAAATACTACTTTTTGCAAGAACATTAGCTCTAGGCTAATAGCAATCTCATCTAACTCTTACATTGCAGGTTAATTTTCTGTCTCTTGATTATAGACAAAATCTGCCAGAATAATGTTACGATAGCTTGAAACAAGTAAGTAATGAAGTAGGAACCCCAGGTAACAGACTCCTGAACACTGTTGCCTTTAATAAGGATGTGTTATTACTAGTGCATATTGTAGGATAGATTTGCTTTGTAAGAATAAAATCTAGTTCTTCCCATGCTGATAGAGGAAAGTTTCTTTTGTATAGTGTGCTTAAAATGAGAGGAAAAAAATTAGTTGAAGCTAGACTGCATTTGCACAAGGACATTTACGAAGAAGTGTTTTGTTAGGCGACTAAACTGACATGATTCAATTTTGTCATGAACACAAGGGCTGCCCAGCATCCTTTGCATTTGGGAATGAAAATTGGCCTCTTCCCTTCCTTTTTGAGCTTCTTCAGATGTTTTGTTATGTTAAACAGGGCAAAGAATGACAGACTTTCTCTATGGTGCTGCTTAAATTTACCTTTTTGTTTGTGTTCAACTTTAATTTATTCTTTCAAGTTTGCACTCAAGACTGGGAGGTACAAAGATGTGGAAACTAATAATGAGATTTAGGGGTTGCCTGGGTAAAGGGTGGTGGTTTTGCCTGGAAATCAGAGCAGTACATTGGGGGTTGCTGTTTTCACATGGGTTGGTGTAGGTTAGTCAAGTCCAAGTAATGAGAAACCAGGTCCTTTAGTGTTGTGCTTTGTCTGCACATAGATTGTTTAAGGAGGCTTGCCAAAGCAAAACTACAGCTGATGTTTTAAAACTGTTTCTTTAATGTGTTTTCCAAGTTTTATTTTGTCTCGAGGTTTGTTTGTGCTTTTCCCTCCTCCCTATTTTACTGATGGATGTACTTTTGCATTTGCCATTCATTATTGAGTAGAAAAATGTACAGATTGGAGAAGAAAAGTTTAACCTTTTTTTAGGTACTGTCTCAGGCTGATTGTATTCAGTGCGTAAGGCTTCACCTGCATCTTTTTCTGTTCAAGATCTTGCTTGAGTAATTGTCCTTGGGATTACTCTGGTCTGTTGATTCATGCATCCAGTCTCTAGGGTTCTCTCTCTTACTCACCTCCCAGTATCTCTGGTTATATACTCTTGGGTTTTGATTAAGTTTCAGGACACTAATGAGCCAGCAGTGGTTAACAGCAACCAGAGTGAAGAGGAATATCTTGACTGCATTTCTTTATCTTGTGGAAAACAAGATGGATTAAATCAAGTTCTGGAATAAGAGAAAGCTTATCACTTTGCAGTGCTCTGTGCTCAGTTTTTGCACTAAACAGGAGGAACTATATCTCTCAAGCTAGGCTTTGTTTAAATGCAGCTTGTCTACACAGTTCAATTGTTACCTTTTTTCTACTTAAAGCCCACAACCCTTTCATGATTCTCTATATTCTTGGAATAACTTTAGGATACCTTAATTGAACTCAGTTTCCTCTGCATGGATTGTGCTTGAAGCGTGCACCTGTGTCTGGTTTGCCTAATTGTTCTCTTAGCATGTCACTATATTGCTGAGCCAGGATAGCATTTCACTGGAAGCAAAGGAGGAAGAGCAGTATGACACAAGACAAAATGGTACTGATTACAAATACAGTATGGTTTTGTCCTGAGGATATAAAGCTGGGATTAATTTTACAGCTGCAGGGAAGTGAGTTAACTTGTAGTGCTTATTTTACCACTAATTGCTCATAGTACACAGGGCAAGCTTTTGAGTCCTACCCTGCATTCTTATATTTGTTGTGACCTTGGAATATGTGCCGCAAAAGGTAACAGCAGTTTTGATATATTTAATATCAGAGTATGTGTCTTAATTAGAAAAATGCACCTTAGTGCTCTGTAATAAATAGTTTTGTGGGTCTTTCAATTCTGTAGATTCATTAAAATGTTCAGAAAGCAAAGGGTACTTGGTGTACAAATGGACATTCCCCCTCTCACTATGTTTTGTGTTATGATCTAATTACCTTGAAGTTAATTCCACAGTGCTTATGTGTCTCAAGAAATGTGCTATTCCAGGAAGAATTACCTGCGCTTAACAAGCTGATAATCCAAAGCAGTTTATTTTGAGTGTACACAGTTGTAGATAAGAGCAAAATTGGACCTATGATTCCCAGAAGCAGACAGGGCTACATTCAGGAGAGTCTGTAATGACTCTTTTGGAGGATTGTAAGAAAAGTTATGTTTCTTTCCTTCATATTCCAGCTTTTACCTGTTCATTAGGCTGCAGCATCTCTGAAATTGTTGCTTTGTAAGAATTCGAAGCACTTTTGTTAATGCTGACCTGCATGAGCATTCATCTCCAAACTTGCAATTGAATTTATGAACTTGAGGAAGTAGTTGCTTACGCATTCAAATATAAGTGGAGTTGGTACTGAGAGTTGCTTGTTTCAGTGTGTTACTTCTGGTTCTTCCCTGTCTTACTCTTCTTTCTCATTACAGGTCTTGATGCAGAGTTGTCTTATGTGAGGAATGATGTGGTTAATCACTATGCATTGTCCTTCAATCTCTTAATACCCAGCGAGACCAACAATCTTCACTTCAGCTGGCATGCAAAATCCAAGGTAAGCAGGCATAACTTCTGTGTTGGAGTGCTTGATATGTAATCTGTATTGCTTAGGGAATACCCACTGTTATAATTCAATGGCTTTTTTCTTTGCAAAAATTATGCTAGGTGCAAAAGAATTATTTCTATGATTGCAGGCAGTAAGTTAAGAGGATATGTATCCAAACTGTTCCTTTCTTGTTTTATAAAGGTTAATCACTTCTTTTGAAGTATTTTCTACTTCTTGCTTCTGGCAAACTAGATATGTATATATCCAAGCTACTGGCTGTGGAATCTCTTCTGGGGGTACATTGAACACACAGAAGGAGCAGCCATGAACTGAAGCCTCTGGAAATCAAATGTAGAGCAGTTGCATTTTAGAGAGTTTTAGAAACCTATGTTTGGAGACAAGAACCTATAAAAGTAGCATCTAGTATGTTATCACTGGGCCCTGATTAAATGGAAAGGGATTTTTATTTCACTTAATCACTATGGCTGGAGCATGCAGCAACAGCTGTCATAAAGATTGTGTATGCTCTTACATTTTGAAGAATTTCCAGTTACTTAACAATTTATTTTCTTTTTCTGAAATGATTTGTTTAGTCTCTGTCAGATGTTCTTTTTTTTTGGTTTTTTGTTTGTTTTAAAGATAGTTTTTTAATTTCAAGAATAATTATGACAAGGTATGTGGCATTTCTTTTTACTACTGTAGAGATTTCTGACATGTTTTCTGTTTCCCAATTGTTGCTACAGGTTGAGTATAAACTGGGATTTCAGGTAGATAATCCCATGGCGATGGCCATGCCCCAGGCCAACATTTCTCTCCAAGGAGAAGTTCCTCGCACCCTTTCAGGTAAACTCCCCACGCCCCAGAAGTGCACAGCTAGTGCTGCTACTAATGTTGCTTTCAGGTGGTACTTAATTTCTTTCAAAATGTGTATAGTCTTGTATAAGAGTAATTTTCCTCTATTAAACATATGTTCTGATATTGCTAAAAGGGTATTATAGATTGAAACTATTAATCTGAAAGTAATATCTTTTCCCCCTTGTTCAGTGGAGGATAGAGATTTTCCTGTGTCTATGTACACAGACAAGGCAAGGTTCCCGTTCTCTTTCAATAGTAGTAATTAACACGTACATGGATTTTAAAATCCACACCTTTTAATTTCTCTAGCCTATAGAGATGGCATTTCAAGGTGTGTGGGAGTTCTTAATAAATTGAAGTGGTTTTGGTAAGTTTAAAACTGAGAAAACTATTCTGAATATATACTAGCTCTTCCATAGATTTTATACTATTGGCACTAGCATTGGTTTCAGGAAATGTGCAAATGATCATTACTGAAGCTTGTTCAAGTATGGTTTCTCACTGTATTGTGCTCTGTTAGATACTCAAGGGGCAATAAAATATATATAGAGAGAGATGCTTTGGTTGGGTACCACTTCTTTATGAAAGCAGACACTGGGGAATTAGGCTTAATGTGTTTGCTCTGTTGGCATAAATAATACTGGCCTGTAAACTAGCAAATAAAAAGTGCCATATTAGTTTAAGCTTTGATTCCAGTCAGATTTGCAGAGATCAGAATATATAAGCTTACTGGTTGTGAAAAAAGGCTAACCTTCATAGCACTTGGAAAAGCAACAAGGAAAATTAAATCTTCTGTTTCTTCTGTAGTAATGGAGGTTTCTTGTGACAGTACTTGAGCTCCATAGCTAATGGATGGCTAATGGTCATTTATCCACAAATACAATTTTAGTAATCAGTAAACGTTTAATGCAATTTGCATAAATTAATTACAAATTGATGCCCTTTCCTGCTTTAATAGTTGTCTGAAATTACAAAGCATGAAGACTAAAATAGCATTTCTTAGTAGCAAGTTCTTTAAAAATGTATATTATAAACATAATTTTGAAAGACCCTTATCATTTAAACGTTCTTTCACCAGGATGCCTGAAAAGTGCTCAAACTGAATTGTGATGCAGATTTGTTTTCTGTTTGCAGTGTTTCGTGTTGAACTCTCCTGCACTGGCAGACTTGACTCTGAGGTCACAATACTAATGCAGCTCAACTTGACAATAAATTCATCAAAAAACATCACAGTATTAAATTTCAAGCGAAGGAAAATGTGCTACAAAAGTAAGGCATCAAGTTTCAAATACTAAAAAGCTTTTAGTGTTTATAGTGTGATAGGAAAAAGGAGTGGGAAGGTATATGAACCAGGACACAAGTGACAGTTCCTGAAAATGAATGTTGAAGAGGATAGGAAGAAACCAGGTAAAATTTTGCTTTTCAGGGATGAATGGAGACTTTTGGTAAAAGGAGAAGCTGATGGATGAAAAAATTCTCCCAGTGTTCTGCTGTGTTGGCAGACCTTTTTACATTTATAGCAAAAAGCATTTTCTCTGTTGTGCTTGGAAGGAAGAAACAAATTCTTTAAAACTGCAGCACTCTGAATATTCAGATTGTTCTAAGAATTACCAACAAAATCTACTTAATCTATAAATTGTGATAAAATTGTAAGCAGGTGTTAGTCTTTAAGACTTGGAGTACAAAATTATATTGGTAGATAAGGCAGACTTCAGAAATCCTGGATCGACTTTTGGGTTTTGACTTGGGAATCTGCAAGCACAGTTTGTTCTTGGATTGTTTCTGTCTCCTGTTGCTACTTCCTAGAAGTAGCTTCACGGGCATCGGAAGGAAATCATGTTGTAAAGACCTAAGAAGTGTCCTCTCTTTAAAAATGGATATGGTGGCCTGTTCTCAGGCAACTTTGTAGGATGACCACTTCTCTATTTACGTGCTCATTGTGGCTCTGTTCAGTTTACTTGAAACCTTTGAGGACAGTTGTTGGCTTTTCAGAGGTGTGTTTGTCACTTCTGTTCAGTATGAATGTCTAAGGATGAACTTCTGGAAGGTGTGAGTCAAAGGGCTAGCATGGCTTTTTAGCACATAATAGTGTGACACTCGTGCTGTACTGATGCTATAGGAAGATCATTCTTATTTTGAAGTGTGTCTAGGGAAAATGGAGGTCTGGCTGAATAATTCTAGGTGGGGGAAGTCAGCACTGCTTATGCATTCATAGCTTGTTGAGCTGCTGAATGTGCAGAGGAGGTTTCCATAGGTACTTCACAGTTGCCTGGGTGTGTGAGATAGAACCACTTCCTAAATTACACAGAGAATTCTTGCAAAGATTATGTTTCTGTGGGTTCATAAGAATGTCAATGACAGTGATCATCCTGGTGACTTCTGTTCCATATTTATGAGTATTGAAATAAGCATAACCTTTTTCATTCTTCAGTTTTAAAATACTCGTGACTGTAGCATCAGCTGAGAAGGCACAGTGCCCATGGCTGCATCTCTTACTTCTTCCTAGGATGAGTAGTATTAGACTTGAGCCAGGATTTCTTCCAAAAAGGTCAGGGTAGTATCGATTGAACATTTCAGGTATTATTTTCTATCTAGTAGTAACTGATTCTGTGAGGTCTTTGTTATTTAGTGTCTTAGCATACACTCACATACTCTGCACCTCCTCTTTCTACTGTTTGCTGCTTTGGACTTTGGTGGACAAGCCGGAATTTTTTTTTGAGGTAGGTAGATTCAGTGGGTTCAAGCATGGCCTCAATGGACATGTGTATCAGTGGTGAAATACCTGACCCATGCATCTTCAGTGTGGTTTTTATTGTACAGTGGTTAGGTTTTTAAAATGGAAATCAGGAGATAATTGTAGTCCTGAAGTCAGCTCACCTGTTTGGAAAAGCAGGTTTGTTTTTCCATAAATGAGGCAGTTGACTTCCTGTGAAGGGCTACAATAATAAATGTGTACCAAACTTAATGGTTTTCTCTCATCTGTTTAGAGCTTGAACCAGAAGTAAAATCTCCAACATCTGATAAAAACAGCAGCAAGGCTATCTGTGAGTACTTCTGAGTGCACAACTTATTTTGGTGTATCTAGGTATTAATCTGATTTTATTTACTGTATTGGTGTGTGTCCTGGTGTGAAGGTGACTCCTGCTCTTCCAGCTTTAATTAGCATATGCATGCCATGTGCTCTGTTGGGGCTCATCTGAGCTGCAGACTTGGTCTGTCTGTGCTTCTCCTGCATTTGCAGCATGGGAGCCATAGAGGAAGGTCAAGGGACTGTGTGAGATAGAACCAGCAGGGCCAACAAGACTATTTTAGGAGGTTCTTGGGTAGCTTTTATCCTTTAGAAGGAGCCCTCCTTTTGACCCAAAAAATAAGTACAGGTATTGAGTGCCTTGCTGTGACCTGCCCTGCTTTGCTGCTGCAGGAACTGTGGTGCCCAGTCTTTTGAGGGGATATCACAGTCTGCCTCTGCAGACTGGCTCCTGGTGGACCTGGGTGGTAGGGCGCCAGGGGTGAGTCTGGAGACAGCAACACTGCCCTCCTGAAGTGTCAGCCTGCTGGAACTAACAGAATGTTCGTTCTGTTTTCCTTTTTGTTTGTTTTTGAGAAAGGTTCAATAACTTTCACCTTTCTCTTTCAGTTGATCCTGTAAATGCAGCTCCCACCACTTCTACCCGTGTATTTTATATCAGTGTAGGTGTGTGCTGTGCTGTTATATTCCTGGTGGCAATAATATTGGCTGTCTTGCATCTTCACAGCATGAAAAGGATAGAGTTGGATGACAGGTATGTATTCAAACTTTTCAGGTACTTTCCTGGGGCACATATACTCAGATATGTGGGAGTTCTGGTCTCCAAATGAGCACTCTGTAGTAGCTTGCATTTTCTGCTCTTGATGTCAAGCTGTAGCAGTTAAATACCTGTGTAGAGCTATGGTAAGTGCCATGCAGCAGAACGGCAGCAGTTGAGTGTTCTTTGCTGTTTATGGGGTGGGAGGTTTGTGGCTGCTGGGTTTTTGCCAGAATAGTTGTGTGGATGACACATGGGGGAAGTTTGGATAGAAGCAGATCTGCAGGGACTGTCAGGATTGAAGGAAAATTTGACAGATAACTGGGCACACTGAAGATAGTTGATTTTCACTGACTTTTACAGGAGATTGAGTTTCAGTTTTCTCTATTATGATCGATTTACCAATATTCACTTTGGACCTGGGGTAAAGCATGGGGATTACAATTGCTTGGTTATAAAGCTCAAAATGTGGCGTTCTCCCAAATGTATTTTCGACTCTGAAAAGCCAAATTGGCACATGCATCTGAAGAGGACTTGTAACACGAACCCGAGGGCAAGGATGTGCAACTTGCTTTAATTCAGAAAGGAAAAGTATTATGTTTGTAGAGTGTGAATAGTGTCATCTCTGAGGTTTTGAGAGACTTGACTCAGCCTAGTAGTGTGATCAAATGTCCTCTTATCAACTCCATTGTACTTGATTTCTGTGGAGATACAAGCTAAAAATTCATCTATTGTTAATGCTCTGTGGTTTGCAGGTATTAGAGAATTTGCTTTAAATCAGTATATGACTTTCTGATAATTTCTGTGAGGTTTGTGCAGATAGTGGGGTTTAATTCTTCAGAGAGCAATGTGATGACTTGGGTTTTTTTGAGCCCAAAATTTCCTGACCTGACAAAACCTTGGATGGGCTTCTGGGTAAGAGCTGTGGTCAACTAGTGTCGTAGCAAAGGTGCAGCACAGGCAAAATGTGCCTGAAAATCAGGATCTGGAGTTTTGTTTTTCGGAGTGGACAGTGTGCACAGGAACTCGGAAAGAAACTGAGGGGATGGTTCAGTGCTTGGTTGAGAAGCTGGTTCGGTGTTATAGCTTAGCCTTAGTGTTATGCACTAGCATTCCGTATCATCAGTGACTGCTTGTTGTAGTATCTAGTCAAGGAACTTGTGATAGAAGAAACAACTTTTGATTTGATTTTGAATTGCAAGCTCAGAACATTGCTGTGAAGGGGTTCTGACTCAAAGATGATACCATCATTAGGGTTAACGACCTCCCAGGAGCAACAGAGGCTGAAAACACCACTCCTGATCCTCTTAATTTTAAAACCAGAGCTAAAGAAAAATGAGGAAGGTTGTTAAATAGAAACTAAAGCTAGGCTGCTGAGTTTGAAGGCTGCACATGGACTATGTAAGAACCTTGTATTGAAAGTTCAGAATAAATGCATACCTATCGCAGGCACTTGACAAAGTGCCAGAGAAAGTTGGCATGGCTTAACAGCAGGATAATGGAGGTCATTAAAAGCAAGAAGGCATCCTTCAAAAAGCTGATGTAGTGTGCAATTGAGAAAACTGAGAAAGTGTATGAACATGAGCGAGTGAAACCTGAAAACCAGATTGAAGCCAAGCAAAAAGGTAGTTTTTCAAACCTGCAACAGGCATAAAAAGAGTAATTCCTTTTTCAGGATTGCCTGCAGCAGGAAGCCAGCCAAAGAAATCTATAGGGCTCTTGGATGATCAAGTTACAAAAGGAGTTTCCAGCCATAAATGCAAGTTCCGCATCAGTGTTTAATGCAGTGACCATGCCAGGGCACATCTTTCTGGGCAACTTGCTGAGAGTGGATCATATTGAGACATCTTGTAGTCGCAGCAGTACGAACAGTTAAAATAAACAGTAATAAGTTGCCAGCACCAGAGAATATTCATTCAGAAACCTTAAAGGAAGTTGAAGTGGGGACCACCAGCAGTGGCTTTTAACCTTGTGCTGAAAACTATGCTGGAACCTTACACCTGGAAGGCAGCGAGTGTGGGAATGACTTTAAAAAGGGTTTCCAGAGAGAGCTTGAGGCCAGCTATTAATCAATAAGCCTGATGTTTGTATTGAGAATTAGTTCTAAAGAAAAAACTCAGCAGGTGCATCTGTGATTATGGTATAATGGGGAAGAGTTGACTGGCTTTCTTGGGTTTTTTTAGAGGAAATCTTGCTTCAAAGCTAACAGTGGTCCTTTAAGACATCACTAACCATGTCTAAAAATCCTGTGAGGATGGCTAGCATTGCTTAGTCAGTGCTCAGTAGCAGCCCAAGAAGCAAATAGAATCTTGATTATTTGGTAAGGCAGAGGCTTTTTCCCCAAACCTGTCTCTTTGTTCTCCTGATGCAGTCAGCAGAAGTGGAGAAGCTTTTAAGTTTCCACAAAAAGGGGAGATGTTTGTGTTTGGGAGGAACACCAAAAACGTTTATTCCAGCCCTGCCATCTGAGCTAGTAACAGGTACTGCCTTTGCCTGCCAGGACTTGCTCGCCTGTTCTTAGGCTGTTACAGCTACAACAGCTTGCTCTTTAGGATTTTTGTCTGTGAGGATAACACAGAAAACAGCTTTCTGTATAAGGCAAAAACTGTTTACAGCAGTGAACTGTAGGGAATACATTTTTGATCTTTGCTCCAGCACAGGAACTAAAGAGCAACTAACATGCCCAAAGTGAGCAAGAGGAGATCACTCTGGCTGCAAAAGCTGGTTAAGGTTTGCAGGGTGTTATGGGTGCTTCTTGTTTTTTGCTCAAGCTACTCCTTCCAAAGAAGTGTATTCATTGATTCTCAGTGGGGTGTCTGTACAATGAAATCAATGCATACAAGTGTTTGGAATGTAGTGTTGTTGTTTCTGGGATGATGGGAGGTTCTTGCAGTAAATATTTTGTCAGTTTGATTTTCCAAAAGTGGGGGAAAAGTACTGAAAACTAGCAAATTCTGCAAAACAATAGGAAGTTGTTCACATTCAAAGAACAGAAGTGTTAAGACTTTTGAGTTTCCCCAAATGCATTTTAATATGTGAGAGGCTTTAAAAATGCCATTCTTTAAAAATCAAGCCTAGAAAATCTTCTGGATTTAACTTTGGTAAGTTAATTTTTTATTTATTCCAGTGGCAAGCAGTCATGTTCATGTCCATTTTTGTTTTAAACCAGCATTAGTGACAGCAGTAGCTCACAAGGCTTATCCCAGCCTTCCACACAGACGACACAGTACTTGCGAGCTGACACGCCAAACAATGCAACGCCAGTAACCAGTAAGTGTTAATCTAATTACAGACTCTTGCAGCAGACCCTTTTGTGCACAGCTGGAATATTTAGTGGTAGGGGTCACAATGATTTAGGATCAAGTAGAAGAGAATCTTCTGGCTCTGTCAGTTTGCCTCTCGAGTTCACGTGGTGTGTGATTTTACCCAGCCATGCCATAGTCATTGAGGCCACTTTAAGTAGTGGGGCCCAGGAGTCATCACATGAGCATGATCCCGTGTTTTGTCCTACAGGATATTCTCCCTGCACATAGATCAATCAGCCAGAAGGGCTTCACCAGTATCTTTGAAGTTTCTGTTTTCTTAACACTGGAAAGAAGCTGCCTTACACAGCCCTAGCAGAGGGTGGTGTAGAGCTGGAAGAGAGCAGCAAGTGGAAGTATCCACCTAGCTCTAGAATGAGTTCATGCATGGAGACCAAAGCAGCTGATATCATCAGCATGCATTACTCATGGTTATGTTGTTCTCATCTTGTTTCTGCAACCTGCAGTGGAAATGCATGGGAAGAAAGCTTTATAAAGGTGATATATTCATAATCTCTTTTAGTTTACAGCTTGAAAACATGAAATAGAGCAGTGAATTAAAAGGAAGGTTGGCAGATCCCTAGAAACTTATAACTGACCCTCTGGCAAAAGATGGGAGGACCAAGACCATAATGATGATGAAATCCTCTTCACCTTGATGAGCATGGTAGCCACTGTGCCTAAATGGCACCTGTTTGCTGTGTTTAGTCCTTGTTTCAGAATATGTCTTACTTGTTTTGGGACACCCCCAGTAGCATAGGAAACAGTAAAAACAAATATAAGAAGAAAAAAGATTCATAGAATCACAGACTGGTTTGAGTTGGAAAGAGCCTTAAAGCTCATCCAGTTCCAACCCCCTGCCATGGGCAGGGACACCTTCCACTAGACCAGGTTGCTCCAAGCCCCATCCAACCTGGCTTTGAGCACTGCCAGGGATGGAGCAGCCACAGCTTCTCTGGGCACCCTGTGCCAGTGCCTGACCACCCTCACAGGAAAGAACTTCTTCCTAATATCTAATGTAAATCTCCCCTCTTTCAGTTTAAAGCCATTCCCCCTTGTCCAGTTACTACGAGTTACTCTAATAAAAATTTCTTCTCCAAATTTCTTGCAGCCTTTTTAGGCACTGCAAGCTGCTCTAAGGTCTCCCCAGGGCCTTGTCCATGCTGAGCAAGCCCAGGTTGGATTGAACAAACCCAGACAGATCAACAGGAAGAACAGTTCTTCCACAGTTATATTAACTTTTTTTTTCAGTAACAAGTAAATAAAGTAATTTTCAAGATTTCTCTAATAATTCATAAATGTGTACAGAAATATGCAGGCCTTTCTGTCTGTATTATTGTATCTAGATGTCTAGAAGTGCCAGAAGAGGGCACTGAAAGTTCTCGTTAATATTCTGCTGGTGAAAGGTGTCTTCCTTGCTCCAAGTCTTCTCAGAGTCTCTTGAATGTGGTCTGTGTGCTTACCTGACAACAAGGAAAGAGTGTCAATTGGCTTCAGTATATAAGGAGTTTACTTGCTGTTGTAATGAGTTGATTGCATGACTGTACATTAAATTCCTGGGTGGTATCTTTTTCCCCACAGATGGTTACATTCACATGACTTGGGTTTTTTTTGTTGTTGTTTAATACTATTAAGCATTACTGTTCTTTTAAAGATTAACATATTTTAAGTACACGCCGCTTCCATGTCTTTTTACCTGTAGGTGGTGCTGAGGTGAAGCAATATGCTTGTGTTCTTATTATAAGGGTATTTATATTGGTTTGTTTGGCTCTGCTGGCTCCTCAGGTTATCCTACATTACGGATAGAGAAGAATGATCTTAAAAGTGTCACTCTAATGGAAGCAAAAGCTAAAGTGAAGGACATAGCCATCTCCAGGGAGAGGATCACTCTAAAAGATGTGCTTCAAGAAGGTACTTGTAGACTACAAGATGTTATGTGTGTGTGTATATATATATGTCTGTATATTCTTTAATAGCTAGATTTTTCAGAAATTAATCATGGAAGACATTGCTGATCTTTATAACTGTGGTGAAGGAGAGGAATGATGTCTTTGCAGGAAGACCTGTCTTTGCATCTGGGGGGTTGGTGGGGAATGCAGTTTCCAGAATTCATTAGAATGGGAAGTAACGAATCATTCTCAGTAAATCATTCAGCTTGTCTGTCGTAATAATCTGGTACTTTATTTAAAGGAAAGGGTTAGATGGTTAAGGAATGAGGAAATCTGTTGTCAGTGGCAAAGTAACTCACTTTTGTAAGTTAACTGCAGGAGAGAATCTCCAACAACAAAAAAGAGAAAACAAAAAAAACCCTGAAGCCCACAAAAACCTCAGTTGACAAATCTTACTGTCTCAATTTGATAGCTTCCAATTGGAAATCTGGTCAGCAGGTGGAACATTTATAGCTCTGATATGAAAAATACAGAGATTACCTGATTTTAACGTTTGCTTTGGAAGTGCTCATGCGCAGCATTAATTGGTTCTTGTTGAGACTGAATTTGGGAAATAGGCTTAAATATTTAAATAATTGTCATTAATCTTTACTGCTGAACCTTTGAGTCTGTGTTCCCTGAGCCTCATGAGAAATCAGACTTCTGTAGCTGGAGATCTGAGATACTCATTCTTTGGAGTCAGAACTGCTAAATGTGTTGCATTGCTGCCTGGAAAACAATGGGAGGATGCTATGCTCCCTGTTTAATGTATGCCTCTAAATCTCTATGGAGGTAGCTTTGTGCTCCACTCCAATGGTGGTTCTGCAAAAGGCTTCCTTTGCATGCAGGATGTGCTTTGTTTTCCTTTGTACTGTCTGCTGCTTGTAGCTGTAATGTTCAAGAGGCATCCTATGACCAGAAGTGACTCAGTGCTACAGCTACGCTTCAGATGTTTAGCACCAAGTGATAAAGCTGCTCTAGTCCACCAGATGTGGCTTAAATGGCTGTTGAATGTGTTATGGACCCAGTTAATACTAGGATCTTGTTTCTTGGCTTGCAGCTCATATTTTAGCCTATCAAACCCATCAAAAGTTAGAGAACTTAAAGACAGGTCCTAATGAACAGTTATCAATTTTAGTTTAGGGCTGTAACAGAATTGAGTCTCTGTCATCTAAGAACAAAACAGCTTCAGAGACGAAGAAGTGAATAATAGAAATGTCTGCACAAAATTTTTAAGAATTCCTAAGTGCTGCCAGTGGAAGTTAAACATATTTTGCAGATGTTGGTCAAAGATTCAATATAAACATCAAGGTAGCTTCCATAATATAACCTACCTTAACATGCTAATACTTTAGAATATTACGGTTCTGCTGTGGTGTAAAACACCAGGTCTGAGAGTGCGCAAAGGAAGATGGCTCTGTACGGGCCTTTTGTATTGCTGGGCTTGCACAGCACCTGATTCTGAACCTGCCTCAAGCTCATATTGTACTAGATGCAAGACAAAAATGTAGATGTCTTAAGAAAAAACAGCAAAAGCTTCTAATGAAATAGGTGTGCTTTAGCAAATGGATGTTCACAGTAAGTGGACCTTTTACTGTTTTCTGGTGAAGAAGAGGAATGGCTTTGATGTCCAGCCTGGAATACAAACAGCATAACCTGGGAAAAGCCCAGAGGAGAGCAAGGCAGACGTAGCATATTCACAGTGCTATCTCTAAGTGTTACAGCACACCAGTGACATCTGATTCCTGCTAAGATACCAGTCTTTCAGGTTACTGTTTGTTTGCTTAAAAAAAGCAAACAACCAAAACAACAAAACCCTGTTACAGTGTTATTGTGTTTAGATATTAGATTGCATGAATATTACTTTCTAGTCATACCTGCTCTTACATGCTTCCTCATTCTCTTTAATTTCAGCATTTATAAATAGATAGCTTCATACCAGAACACATTTTAGTACAAGATGCTCTCTTCCTTTTGACTTATATCTGTATATTGGAAATACATACTTAAGGCACTTTCTTGATGTCTTCAAGAGCTAAGATAGGAAGGTTTTAGTTTACTGTTCAATAATTCATCCTGTATATTTATGG
>JANHGB010048652.1:0-14350 GCA_026283785.1 Coracopsis vasa
CAGGTTGGACACAGGGGCTTGGAGCAAGCTGCTCTAGTGGAAGGTGTCCCTGCCCATGGCAGGGGTTGGAGCTGGATAAGCTTTAAGGTCCCTTCCAACCCAAACCAGGCTGGGATTCCATGATTCTTCTATAGTGAGGCATGGCCAGTGGGAATCCAGGGTTAGTCCATGCCATGAAAGAAAGACCATTACAAGCTGGAATTCAGATCCATGCTGCATGACACGTATGGGCAGCCCCAATCATTGCCAGCTTTTGAAGACACACAGCCTTGTGAACCCCAACATTGTGAACCCCAACATTGTGAACCCTCACCTCTCCTTGTGAACCCAGGTCTTCGCAGAGTGTTAGCATGGTCAGGTAGCATCTCTCAGTTTCCACTCTCCCCTACCTGGCAGAGTGCAGTGTGGTGGAGCCCTGAGCTCAGCAACAGCTTCAATATGATCCTAGAAAACAGCAGCACAGAGCAATGAGAAATGTGTGCATTCCCCTAAGTCTCATTCCCTCAAAACCGAACCACTCGCTCCCAGGAGTGCCCCAGCCCCAGAGATCCACAGGGATGAACACAGGGAGAAGGGCTCTGACTCACACAAAGACTTAAAAGTGTTTCTGCCCTTAAGCCAGAAATCACAGAATCCCAGCCTGGTTTGGGTTGGAAGGGACCTTAAAGCTCATCCAGTTCTAAATCCCCTCCCACAGGCAGGGCCACCTTCCAGAGAGCAGTTACCATTCTTGTAACTAAATTCAGAAGCAAATTCAAGTGGTCCCAAAGAGCTTTTAAGGGACAATTTAATTGTGAACTGGTTGCTTTTCATTTGAATCTTTCATTACAAGCAACACTTGACAAAGTGAAGCACCTGCATGAGGCATCCCATGTAAGAGCATTGGGAATTCAGGGGGCATTTCTGGTCACCCCTTACTCTTGGCTGTGGGGTGTTGGGGATGCTGGAGGCTGCCAGCCAATGGATGCACCTGACTTGTTTCCCAGCTATACAGCAACACTCACCTTGATGTGGTCAGGTAGAAACTTCACACCCCACTGATACAGCCGTGTGTGTGTGTGCAGGCAGAGAGCTGGTTATGGTGGTTACCATGAACTCACAGTGGTGCTCATCCCAGCACACATTGAGCTGTGTGCTGGGCTGCACTGGGAGGAGGAGCAGGTTGAGGGCTGCTGTCATTGCCTGCTTGGCATTTGGGGCACCTGTAATACTGCATTGAGAAGTGGATTAGCTCAAGAGGGATGCAGAGAAACTGGAGAGAGGCCAATGGGTGCTTCCAAGATGGTGAAGGATTTGGGGTACATGGCTCACCAGGAAAGGTGGTGGGACCTGGGCTTATTCAATCTGGCCAAGAGGATGCTGAGGGCAGTTCAACAGCAGCCTGTGGCTTCTTGAAAGGCTCTTACAAATATGGTAGAGTCAATCTTTGTTCTGTAGTGCCACACAATATAAAAAGGGACAATTGCCACAAGTTGGGACTTCAGAGGTTCATGATTGCACCCTCCTTGCTCAGGGTGGTGTGTCCTAAGCCAGGTTCTCATGGAGGTGAGGAGCTGCTGTCCTTGGACCTTTGCAGACCTCCACTGCACAAAGATCTAGCAATCAAACCACTCTCATCCATGTGACAGCCCAAGGCTTCCAATGGCAACATACAGCTCAACACACATGCCAAGGAGAAACTGATGGTCACTCATCACCCCTGCTATATCTACGTGTCTTCTGTGCCCAGAAATGAGCCATTGCCACTCCAACTAGGTCATGACAGGTCTCAGTTAATGCTTTCTTGCTGCTTCTGTCTTGGCTCTGTTGGTCTCCAGGTCCTGTAGTGCAGTCACTGCTCTACTGGGGGTGTGAGCCAAGGAGAGGTGTAAGAATACATCCAGCCCTCCCTCCGTCCCTGCATGCACAGCACAGACCTGGGCAGTCTGAGCCCTCAGAGGCCCTAAGATCCCTAAATCACTTCTAACATTTACATTACACTTTCACCACGTAGCTGTGGGACAGGAACCTCCCTGTGAGCAAGAGTGCGGTACCTCCTGCAGCGTGAGAGCCGAGCTGCTTCAATCAGTGCATGCTTAACGTAGGGAAGTCATAGCCGGTTGGGTTAGCAGTGGTGTCGGTTTGGGTAAGTCTCACTGTTCACACTTTCAGCACTGTAGAACTGAGTTGCATGACTTGGGTTGAGCCAAAGTGGTACCTATGGCAATTGGGCTCAACTGGAAGTTTTGCCAGGCCTGAATGAAACATCAAGGACAGGTCTAGCAGGAGCCTTAGCAGCTATGGGTTACCATCTTCCCACTGACCCATGTATGGGGTTTAATATGTGACAGCATCTCAAACATGGAACATTCCTGAGCATTAAAATAGAAGGAATTCTGGATTCAGAGTCCAGACATTCAGCCATGTGCACATATCCAAAGTCCTTGGTGAAAGTCAAGGCCTTTGTCCATTCAAGAAACGCTTCTGAGTGGCTATTATCACTTTTTCAACACTATAAAGTTCATACCAAAGGCTTTTTGAAGGTGGATTTGTGGCTATTATTTGTGTTCAAATGGGTCTGACATCTTGTGGACATCATGTCTTGGGAGATACAGGCAGACCTGGAAATAAAACCCCAGGAGGCTGGCATTCTGTCTCTATTTGAGCACACTCATACTCTCTGTTTCCTAAAGGCAATGACTCTGTATGAGGCTTGTAATGGAAACTGTGCTCAACCTAAAAGCATAGCTCTGAAATGTAATTAAACTACTTCTAAAGATCCTAATTTATAGCAAGAGAATTGCAATGGGAATTCTATCCCAGAAAGGCAGGATCCTACTACAAGCAAATCACCAAAGCATGGTCTACTGTTACCTGTCTATAAGGTAGACCTCCAGAGAGTCTATTCTAGGTCTGATCACCCGGATTCTTCCCTCTGTTGGTAGACACCTCATGACTGCAGACAAGACACCTATTTTCCACTGGTTGTTGCTGGAATGAGACAACTTTGATGTTCACCAGCTCCTGCTGATATCCATGATCTCACTCTTCACTTCCCAATACCTCTCAGTGGATCAATGATTCTCCTAAAGGCTCTGCAATGGGAAGGAGTCATCAGGAACTTGGCTCTATAATTTACATAGGACATGGATAGACAATTATAGCTCATGTTCCTTAAATTACTCCAAGTTTAATTCTGGTGGCAGATGCAATCTTCTTTTTGCTGGCTTGATCTGAAGTTCATTTTGTCTCTACAAACTGAAGTGATTTAATATCACTCCAGTTTGCGGGTAATATTACAGCAATACTGGATGTAATGGAAAGCTTCTGATACCAGGCTCTATTACTTCAGGATGTTCAGTTGAAGTTTTCAGGATAAAGGCCATATCTGATGGGGCATAGGCTGAGAAACTGTGTTGGGATTAACACTTAGAGCTTTTTTCACATTACCTGTGCATTGACTGCATATGATTTACAACTTGTCCTATGATAATACCTGAACAGAAAGCTTAGGTCTAGGAGTACCTTGAGAGTCCCCACCTCTTCCAGCCCAGGAACCCTTGGTTTATCATCTACTCTGACTAGGAGTATAGCCAGGACTCCTTAAAAATGCCAAACACACCCCAAACCAGAAGGCATTTGCAAACCACTGGGTCAGGCAATGATCCTTCCACATGTACCTCATCTCCCTTGTCTAACGCATTACCCTGCCTGTTTCCAGATCATACATCCAGCACATGAAGTAGAGAGACAGGCGAGTGCTGATGCAGGTTAGTGACGAAAACCTCCACTGGCACCTAAGAAAGAAACTGAGGGGGACCCTTGGCTGAAAGGGCTTCTATTGCACGAGCTGGAGAAGTGGAATATTTACCCTGGAACAACAGAAACGTGAGCACCATGGCTGTCAGTGTAGCTGCTCTGAGAGCATGGAAGTAGCATGTTTTAATAGGCAAATCTGCTCTGATGAAAGAGCTTTCGAGCTCCTTTGCTAAAGATGGGTTTCCTGATTTGTCTTTTTCACCATTCTCTGAACCCGTGGGGTTTTAATGAACCTGACAAATCCAATCAGGTTTAACTGGCACCTTTCCCAGTACTTGCATCTTGCAGTTCGGAATGAAAAACCCTTTTCCTGAGCCCTTCTAGCACTGCACTGCCTCAGACACCAGGGATCTTCCTCCCCCTTTCCAACAAACAGACCCTCCAAGTTTGGAACGGAAGGGGTTAGCGTTAGGCGATAGAAATCTCAGTTTGCTGCTTTATTCCATCCCCGTTTCTGCGTCTCACGCTCGTCCCGTTTTCCTGCAGTGATTTTCTAGGAATAGTGAAGAATTGCAAGTAAGATCCTTGGAAAATGTCCCCAGGGCTTTTCACAGCTCCAGGGGAGCCCTAACAAGAGCTACTCAAACCCCTACTCCTCACTCCTCTCTACCCACTGGATAGATGCAGGACAGGTAGCTTCATCTTAGCTAGTGCCTTCCATGAGCAGAGCTCTATGTGGCAGAGCAGGACGATGGTCTCAGCTCAACGTCAGCAGTCCATCAGATGACCCCCATCACCTGCATGTACAATACAGACAGGTCCAGGCTTATCTGTAAACCTCACAGAATGATTTCTTGTCTTGTAGGACTTACCACTTCAGTCTCCAACCCAGATTCCAGCCTGGGAATAGCACAGATATCCCATGCCTCAGCTGTGCGATTCCCTCCTCACTGATTTGGTTTTCACCTGATTTCCTAGTACTTGTTTCTCATAACTGGTGATGCTCTCAAAACAATGCTTGGGTTGGGTTTCTTCATTGGTGCAAAAGATTCTCAGTTGCCTTTTAGAATTAACTGTTGCATTGTATGTGCTCTGGCCTCATTATCTGAAACTCACCTTTAATGAGGTTTTAATGAAACCCATCCAGTTTCTGGTTTACGTGGTTACACCAAGTGATGCTTACCTGGGTATTTCCACTGTTCTTTTCAGTTTGCTCATTTTTTGCCTGTAAATCTCCTGAAAATAGGACCTCAACAAATGGAAATCTCCTTTGTGGCTTCTGTGGGGCATTCCCTGTTGCTTCTGTTCGGTTGAGAAAGCTGAAAGAGCCTGGGAGCTGACATAAGACCTTACAAAAAGGGAGCCTTTGCCTCTAACTAAGGCAACAGTGGTACAATGGTCAGGATCATAGTTTTAGGGAATTAAGCTCTACCAAACTCCCCGAAGGAGTCTTAACCCATGTCTGCTGGGGCCTTGTCTGCAGTCTTCACAGCCTGATTATGAATAGTGGTCTTGTACCTTGGGGGCAACCTTTACTCAACCTTTGATCAGATAAATGAGCTCGCACAAAGGCACTACAAGGAGAATTAGGAACAGCCAGACAATAGGGAGACACTGGTGATAGCGCTGTCGTCTACACACACTACATAGTCTAATTGTTGAAAACCAGCTTTTTATCCCCAGAGGTCACAGAGGAGGCTTCCCAGATGTTCAGGAATGATGGCATTCCATTCAGCACAGCTGTTTCCAGAGCTAAGGCAGATATGCATTGCCATGGTCACATCTCCCCATCATTGGAGTACCGATGCTACTCAAGCTACCCACACTGCAATAAGTAACTTGCTTAGCCTAGTCCAGGAGGCCTGGCTTACTGCTGGAACCTGCATGTACTGGGCAAAGACACCTTTAATCCTTGCCTTATTTCTCATGGTCTTTTCCTTGGTACTTAGTTGCTGGCTGGGTTTCAACCATGACACCTACATAACCGAGGTTACTTGTGAAGGAGGTAGAACAGTGGCCACAGTGACCTTTGGAGCAGACCCAGTGCATTAACCAGTTCAGCATCATCTGCAACGTTCATGGTAGTTTGTCCCTCCCATCCTTCTAGACCCCAGCACCCCTCCACTCTGAAAGCTGCTCCATGGAAAAGGGATAGCAGAGGTGCAATTCTTCATCACCACAAACCATCCAAAGTAATTCTAGATCTGGTTTACAGAAGATTCAACTCAGCTTTTCCATGTTGTATCTGACAGAAAGCGCTTTAAGATCCAGTTCATTCAGCTGCAGCAGAACCGGGTGCCTTAGGCTCAGCTACACTGCCCACAGTGGCCAGAGCTCCATACAAGACCATAGCAGCCACTGTCTCCTCTTGGGCAAAACAAGTCCTTTTTGGGGTAACCTCAGGCTGTTTATAGGAGCAGAATCAGCCCTGTTATCTTCAAGCCTGATCTCAGGGCACAATGAAAGGATCTCCAAAGACAGGCAGCCCATCATAGATCACACCCCAGATTACGGGGCACAGGGGTGGATGCAGTAGTTCTCATCCAAGGTGTTCAACTGGATGTTCCCAGAGTATCTGAGAACTGAACAGATGCTTTTCAATGCCAAAGCTGGTGGCTCACAGTGGATGATTCCCAGACAGCTGACACTGACCACTACTGAGGTTAGCTACCACCAAAGCCCCTCAAGGCAACACCCCAAACTGGAGGCACATGGACTGACCAACAGGGGATGACCAGTATCCCCATTGGCCTGAGTGGAGAGGTGTCTTTTCCTTCCCTGGATGTCTGGATGGAGTGTCCCATCACTCCCATTCCCTCCCTAGTAGGAAATGCCCCTCCATCAGTGGGCATCACTGGGGAAGGAGGTGGGAAAGGAAGGTGAATCCAAGTGGAGGGCTATTGCTTTGCTGGGAATGCCTCGCAGGCAGGACTGGCAGTGGGATGGGGCAGCAGCACCAACAGATGTGGAGGCCTTGGTCACACACTGGGCACAAGCAGATCCACAGCCCTGCCAGGACTCGCTCATTTGGAATGAGCAAGTCTCCAAATGAATTTCAGTGGCTCTCTTTGGAGGAAAGGGTTTGCAGTGAGGAAACTCTTGCTGTGTTTATTGCAGTCACAGCCTGGAAGGCTTCATTTGCATATGCAAATCATATGCATTTATGTAAATTCAGGGGAGAATATTATCACAGTCCCTGCAGAATAGGTTCTCTCCCATGGCAAATCACTTGATTGTGTTTTCTAAACTGAGAGTGACATTGCTTTGACCAGGCATTACTGAACATAACATTTATATCTGATGCACAAGACAATAAAGGAGCCCAGTTCCTGGACACAAACCCTTGTCACCAACTTCATTCAGGCTGCATTCATCAGGAAGAGAAGCAGATTCCAGCTCCCAAGCCCTGCCCACCCCCATTCCCATCCTTCCAGCATTTGCTGTCAAATAAGTCAGAGCCAAACCGTGTGAGATGCCAGGACAAAGGGGTGGAAGCAGATGCCAAATCACTTTCAGGCCCATGACAGAGCCCTGAGTCACCCAAACTGGAGCAGCTCTCCCAGAATGGGCTCATCTCACAAAAGTGCTGTTGCTGCAGCAACCCTAATCCACACGCCAGTGGGCAGAGGGATAATGGAAGGGATGCAACAGCAGATTCGTTTGCTCCTGCTCAGACAAGGGGGAATTGGGGTAATCTAAAGGGATCTGCTTGCTCTGGTACGAAACCCTTTGCTGTTGTGAGGACTCCTCAGGAAAAGGGCTTCTGACGTTAGAGGGAAGTGTCCCCAGTGCAGGTGAATGGCTCAGGTCTGACCCCGCTCTCAACCCCACAAATGGAGCAAGAGGGACCTGACCAAGCTCCCTTCGCTGGCTGGGCTGGGAGAAGGACAAGGCTGGACCGTGCATCACATCACATCCGATCTGAGGAGCATCCAGGTCCTGGATCCCTCCATAGCAATCGCTTGTGTCACCAGCAGGTTCAACCCTAAAGGTGACACAGAGACTGCAAAGAGAGTTGATCCTGGCACAGGACACGGGGCCAGGCTGTGCCTTCACGGGTGTGGGCAGGACATTGAGGATGAAGCACATCAAATAACTCAGGAGAGAAAACCAGGCCCAAGTTGGGAACAAGAGGCTCTAGGTCCATGCTCTGCCTGTCCTAGGGAGCCCAGAGCAGAATTGAACCTTCCTCCTTTCTCAGTCATGATTCCTGGTGCTCTCCATCCTCTTGTGAGGAATGAACGTCTGCTTCTCTGGCAGGAAATCCAAAACCAGCATGGCTCTTCCCCAGATCTCCATCACCGTCAGTGATGGGCTGCTATTCCAACACATACAGATGCCTGCACTGCTCATACGAGAGCCAAGGCAGCTCATAGCCACGTACTTCTGGCTCCGTGCTCCACCATGGTCCATGTGAGCTAAGAGGAGGCAACCCAAGTCCTGACCTAAAAGACATCAATGTCCAACACAAAGAGCTTTTGCTGTGCAGATCAGGTGTGCAGGGCAGGATCCATGCTGGTAGCAAATATACACCTTTGGGAATGCCTGGCAAGGATGCTATCTCCAGAGTATATTATCTCTGGGAAGGATGGGGGACTGAGAAGCAAAGGGTGTGCAGGAAGCCTACGATAGACCATTAAACTGATCCAGGTTTGGTCCAGGGACACTACACTTAGTGCTGAGATGCAGGAGTGCTCTGGGTAGCAGAATTTGTGCCTGCTCTTGAACCATAGGGACTCAAAACCCAGCTGAGGCTATGAAAGAGGTGCTCAGAAGGCAGACACTGCAGGGCATGGAAGGGACCCGCTGGTTGCTTGGGGTGGTGGGAGCAGCTCCCAGGTTTCCATTGGCATTTGCTGTGGATGCTTCTGCAAAATGAGTTGCAGGCAGAGCACTTGAAACCTATTTAAAGCTGATCTCTTCACAAAGCTTGGTTGGATCACAAAGGAACAGAGCAGATCCAGGCCCAGAAATAATCTACAGGGGACAGAGGAACTCCCTTCGGTGCTCTTTGAGTTCAAGGGCACTATTTCAGCATCACACGTTACCGCACTGGGAGGATGTCCAGTACAGCCATTTGGGGAACCCAGTATCCTTCCTCCATCCACTGCGCTAGGGACTTGGATTCATTCCTGGGCTGTGTATCATAATGTTATTTCAAATCACTGACTTGGCTTAAACTTGTTCCATGCAGTACCCCCATGTCCTTCCATGTGAATCACCCGATACTGAAACCGGATGGAGGAGTTAACCTTTGTTTAGAGAGGAAATAAGGAATAACATAGATTTCCCAGCAGTCCCCCTTACCCTACAGCTGGATCCAAGCTCCTCCAGTGCTGCCCAAGCACATCCACCTCCTTTTGCTGCTCTGTCAGTGCAGCCACTCTCGATACGTGCAGAGGATTATTATGGCAGAAATCACAGCAGGGCACAGGCCATATGGGCTCTCCCTCTTCAAAACCCCAGAGGACAGGGTCCTTGCAAAGCCAGGCAGGGCTGTGCACTGCGATCACTGGATTTGATCCTTTTACCCCAAGGGTGAGGAATTCATTTGTATTGGCTCAATCGGCTCTTTCAGACAAGCAGAGGCTGCATTTGAAGACAGCGTCCGAGAACCTGCAGCAAGAATTGGACGTTTGTCTTTTCCTTTGAAACTTGTGCCTTTGCATTCTGCTGGTCTGAATCCCCACTCCCCAGCCATTGTCCTGCCCTCTTCTGCTGGACACAAAGTCTTAATCTTCCCCTTCTTCTCACTGTAACTAAATAATCTCTCAGAAGTCTTTCCAATAGACTAATCAAACTGTCAACATAAGCCACTGCCTCAGCTCACTGCTATTGCTCTTTTGTCCCCTTTCCATGTTTAACACCCTATTTACAACAAGGAGGAGGGTTAAACCCCTCCAGTTTGTGCAGTAATGGCTTGCAGCATCATGTGCTCTTGACTGGACAAGAGAGCCCACACTTGGCCAGAACTCAATGACGGCAACAGGGGGACAAAGCTATCCTTAATGTGTCCAGGAGGGAAGGTGTAGGCAACCCTCGGAGCTGGGTAATCCAATTTCATAAACATGACTCTGTCCTCTTTCCCCTTGGATGTCTTATTTAACGTTGCTGAATGTCAAAGGAGATGTTTGCATTCTCATGGAGATACCATTGTAGGTGGCTACGACTCACAGCAACGCGAGCTTCACTAAAGCACCGTGTGGCTGCTATTAGAGATGTCACAGTTGTGATGAGGCTTTCACGTGCCCCAGCGGTACCTGTACACTGCAGGCTTGAGGAGATGCTCTTGCACCATCAGATGTATCAGAAAGGGTGTCCTTTGGTGAAAGGTGCAGGCCAGGCACCAGTGGTACCAGCAGAGCTGCTGCCTGTGGGTTTGCTCAGTGACACGGAGTCATGATGATGCTTTAGAGCCTGTTTCTGGCTCGTGACTCATCTTGGAGCTGGGCACTTCCTATTTCCATTCATCCCACCTCCTGCTGTGGCACTAAGGGAAAAGAAAGGGGCAAGGGGAAAGTGCCACAGAAGGCTGTGACTGCCCAGGTGAGCACCAGTACGGTCCTTCTTGAAGAACTTTATCCTTTGGCATCCTCTACTTTCATTCTCCTTTTCAATAGGTGTTCCTGTGCTTCCCATGTTCCAAACTACAACCGCAGTACCTAAGAGACAAACGCTTCAGGTCAGATTAAGTGTCCTCTAAGGGATTTACATTTCTTCAACCAAACTCAGCTCATTTCCACCTAGGGAAAAGGCACTTGATAAAGCAAAGTGAGTGCAACAATTTACCCCTCTCAGAAGAGAGCAGACCAACTGCTCCATCTCTCTTCCCTTTGGCAACACCTTATCCTCCCTGCCAAGCACTGCCCCCCATCCACTTGCGTCTGGTCGAGCATCTCTTTTGATCACAGCCAAATCCAATGGGACTTGCTAAATTGTCAGAACCCCAACTCAGCAAACCCCAAACCAGAGTCAGTGCCAGGGGGCACTGGTGCAGGGCAGCTGAGACATCAATTTCATTCTATCACAGCCCAGCTCAGTCTGCACTATAAAACCAGTGCAAGCGAGTGGCCGAGTGGATGGGGGGATGTGGGTGATGGGTGCAGGTCCATACACAGGGGTGCAGCTCATGTCAGGCCTACAGGACCAAAGGAGATGAGGAAAACCAAGGTGGAATAAACCAAGATTGAATTCAGTTCATGCGGCAAAAGTCTCACCACAAACCTTCTGCTCACATCCTGGAGGTGCTCTGCCCTTGGTCATTCTTCTTGGCCTTCACCCAGTAAAGCCCCTGTGCATGGCATTGTCTGGGACTCGGGGCAGGTTCAATGACCTAACTTGAGAAGTCCTTCCCTAATTCCCTGTGGAGTCATTGGAGCTTTTCCGGAGTGCGGTTCCGCTCCTCTGCAGTGACTCTACATGGACTCAGGGTGGACAGGGAATGAGAGAATCCACATCCCACTGACAACAGTGGCTTTGGGGTTTGGAGGAAGAACATGAAAGACAAACAGGGTGCTCCTTTGTAGGGGGGATGCTCTGTTCTGGCATTCTTTTAAAGGGTTGAAATTGCAGAATGAGAAATACCTGAAGTGATGGTTCATATTGCCCAGTGCAAACACCCACAGAGCCCACCCTGAGCAGGACAACCTCCTCCCCAGCCACCTCCTTACCCAACACGCTTCCTTGAGCCTCATCCTGGCTTTCTCCTTCTCTGGCTTTCCCCTTTTGCTGTATCACTGCACCCATTAATCTCCTTCCCATTCATGTCTCCCTGGGATTAAACGCTCAGAGCTTAGAGTAATCCATCCTCTGCCAGTCTGTCTATGGGGCAAGCTTCTTCTTGCCTTCTCTGCCATCCATCTACTCACTGGCACCTTCTTTTCCTGCTGTGGTGTCTCTGCCAGGCTCAATCCCCTCCTTCAATGCCCAGTTAGCAGTGATGCGGGGCACGGCTTGTTGAGCCCTTAGGAAGATGCCCGAGGTCCAATCTCAAGGACCTCACAAGAAATTGGCCTCTCTGATGCTAAAAGGTGGCCTGTGCCAGAGCCTCAGCACCCTCACAGGGAACAGCTTCTGCCTAAGAGCTCATCTCAGTCTCCCCTCTGGCAGGTTAAAGCCATTCCCTTGTCCTGGCAGTACAGCCCCGGATGAGGAGCCCCTCTCCAGCCCCCCGTGGGTTTCCCGGCCAGCCCAGCAGCGTAACCTCATTTCCCCTCCATTCCCCTGATTTTGGGCTCCTTCCCTTCCTTCTCCTCCACAACCTCCTCAGTTTTCCCTCCAGCTGCTTGTGTTGCCTCTTGAGCTCCCTGTTGCTGGCGGCGATCCCTAGAGCCCCATCACAGGGTTCAAGGAAGGGGCCCTGTGGAGCTCTTGACCTGGGGTTTGGAAGAAGGTGCCTTCACCCCTGCAGTCAAACACCCTCCTGGTGCTGGAGGAGGGGGAGTTACTGTAGAAAGGGCTGATTTAGCTGAATGTTGGGTGCACCGGGGGCTGTGCAGTCCCGGCCGGTCCCGCTGTGCAGGCACCCAGCACAGCTCCGTCCCCAGGGATGGATGGGAATTACCTTTCTGATGGATTTTGTTGCGGGAAGCAGCCTCTGGGAACACACCTCTTGGTGTTCCTGGATACACGGTGCCGGGCCGGGTGACCTGCAGCTTCCTGCTGCTCCCTGAAGGAAACAGCTCAGCCTCCAGACCTGGCAGCGCAGGGACAGGGATGCAGCAGAAGCAGCAGCTGGAGATGAACAATAAAAGCTCAACCTCGGTTTTATCCAGCTCCAAATGGCCCAGCCAGTGTGGGAGCGACACAGAAGGGCGGTATTCGAGGGGCTGTGATGCTTTCCCATCGGATGGAGCCTGTGCCGAGCGGAGCTGGTGCCTCACTTTAGCTGCTGGGGCGCAGCCGAAGTGCTCAGAGACAGCATCAGCGCGGATTGGAGCGCGTTTGCTCCGTGATCTATCCCAAGCCCCCAGCTCCATGAACCAAGAGCTTTTCTGTATCGACAGCACGAGGGGGGCACAGTAAAAGTGGGGATCACCCCGGGACACCGTTATCATGGGATCCCTTTCCTGGGTGACCCCGGCTCTGCCGCTGCTGCCGGTGATGGCACAAAGCTCACAGATCCAGGTGCTCGGCTCGGCTCGGCTCAGCTCATTCACCAGCAGCCGCTGTACAGGGGCGGTGCTGGGAGGTGACCGGGTGCTCTGTGACATTAAGGTGACAGCCCGGCTGCCCGCTCCCGCCCCGATGCAGCCGGGCACCGCACGCAACGCTCGGCTCTCGTCAGTTAAACCTAACCAGGAGATCCCGGCTTCTGCTCCGGGTGGGAACAGACTCGAGCAGCCGGAGCGGGTCCTGAAGGATGCTCTGGGTTTGCTTGGATGGGAGATGTGGGGAGTGAGGAAACCCCCCAGGGCCCCCACTGGCACCACAATGAAGCATCAAACACAAAGAGCTGCAGCAGCATCCCCCGGCTGCAGGAAATGATGCAGACAAACCATCCCGTGCTTCCCAAGGGATTGATTCCCAAACCTCAGGATGTGCTAGTGAGTACCTCCCACCCATCCACTGTGCTTGTCCCGGGGCCCAAACCTCATCCAAGGTGCCTGCAGCCCCAAGTGCTCCTTCCCAGCACCCCAAGTGCCACCTTCCCCCTGCAATCCCTTTTCTCTGTCACATCCAGACACTGCACATGGACAAGGGGAGATGCACCGCAGCAGCTCGGCTCTCCCGGTTACCTTCATCACCACTGGGTCATCAACACCAGACGTGGAGCCCCCTGTCCTCAGCTGGGCAGAGCAGTGCAGGATCCCAGTGACAAGACACGTCCTGGCTTCCAGCAGGGTGAGCCCACCGCGGCCAGCGCAGTGCCTGTCACCCCCAGGACAACCCCGTGGCCAGTGGGACTCCCCCGGCGCGCCGGCACCGTCGGACGCGGTACAAGAGCAGGAGCCGGTTGAAGGCAGGCACAGGAGAGCCGGATGCAGCTGAGCTCCCTCGGGTGGTGATTTCAGCACCGAATCCAATTTTGCCGGACGTTAATCCCAACTTTTCGGCTTGCTGCAGATTATCTGTCGATGACAGCTCCCCACGCGGGAGCGCTGGGACAGGGAAGTGCTCGCTCTGGTTAACTGACCCCTAAAGACATTGTCCCTCCCTGGCCAAGCACCAGAGCCTGGGACAGGTGGGACACACAGGGAGCATGTTCGCTCCATCACCAGCACACTCCTGATGCCTCCGGGCAGCCCCATCACATTCAATCCAACTGGACAATTCCAAATTGGATCTCCAGCAAAAACCTAAGGCCATGGGATCAGGAACATCATCCCTGCTGCCACCACTCCAGGTTGCAGGTTTAAACGTCCCAGGGACCTGAGCTGTGTTCTGGATGAGGTTCCCCTGCCCAGCCCATTCCCATCCATCCCACAGCTCACTTGCCACCCACTCCCCTCTATAATCAGGAGCTAACTCAGCACTGGAACAGAGGTGACCTTTGCTTCCTGCTCAGTTACAGAATCCCGGCCTGGTTTGGGTTGGAAGGGACCTTAAAGCTCCTCCAGCTCCAACCCCTGCCACGGGCAGGGACCCCTTCCACTGGAGCAGCTTGCTCCAA
>JANHGB010048655.1:0-18336 GCA_026283785.1 Coracopsis vasa
GGGAGTTTCTTGCACTGTAGCGTGGAGTAGCTGCATCCTACATCAGAGCAAGCCCCTGCCCTCCTCCCCCTGCGAGGAGTTAATCCTCTCTTTGGAGAGGAGGGATTGGGAATGGTGCAGCATCAATACCCCTCTAATAGGGGAGTCTTTATAGGAGTGTTTAAGGGTATTTACCCTACCTACAACGGGAGCTATAGGCTGTGGCTTATCTTAGGAATACTGACCAGGTTTCAGGAATGTGTTTGGGAACTGGAACAAGATTTCATTGTCAAGATATAACTACTGTAAAACCGCTTTGGAGTCTTCTGGTGCATTGAAAGGCCTTGATTTAACACCATGGGAATAAAAGAACAGGCAAAAACCCCATCAGAATTCAATTCCCCAACGCAAGTCTTTGGTGGAAGCTGAGTTAAAGGTAACCGGTTACTGCTTTGGAGTGATTGAGGGTTCAGCCATCAAACCCATCTCACTCAGCCTTGCTTTAAGTGCTGCTGAAGAGATGGCTGACACGGGTTTGCTGCTCCAAGCTCAGCATCACCCATGTGCTCCATGCAGAGCTTTGATTACACACAGATTGAGTGTGCGCTGGCCTCAAAAGGACCTCAAGGTTGTAAACTTCCCACCATGTGTGACCAGTGCGGAGCTGAACGGGAGGAAATGATGTGGGGCAAGCCCCATCAATACTGCAGCAGGTTAACAGCAGGGTGGCTGGTCCCCTTATGTGCTGTCTGACCCTCATGGCAGTGATGCACACAGAGCCAAGCCAACCAGAGATTTAGAATCATAGAATCATAGTTCATTTTTCACAGGCAGAAACTCTGATTAAGCACTTTGAAGAGAGGCTTCAAGCTAAAGTTGGTGATGGGTAAGGACCAGTCGTTTACCAGCATGAAGGTAAGATTGTCCCAGGGCTGTGGCCCTCTGACTGTGCCTGAGGACCAGGGCAGTTAACAGAACGTACTCCAGCTTTAAAGTGAAGACATGAAACCAAAGGTTTGTTCAGCAAAGTGCCTTCAAAGCACTGCAGTGAGGCTGTACCCATCTGGGTGCAGCAGTAACAGTCATTTTGCTCCTTCTCAGTAGCTAGTGCAGCCTGAGAACAATGCTGATAACACTGATGTTTTGAGTTGTTGCTAAGTGATACTTACTCTGATCAAGGACTTTTAGTCTCATGCTTTGCCAGTGAGGAGAGGAAGCCACGAAGAAGCAGAGACAGGACCCCTGACCCAAACTGACCAAAGAGGTATTCCATACCACAGCACGTCATGCCCAGTATAGAAAGTGGGGGCAGTTACCCAGAAGGGCGAGATCACTGCTCGGGTTGGGCTGGGTATTAGTTGGTGGGTGGTGAGTGGTTGTATTCTCTTCCCTTGTTATTCGCCTTATCATTATTATTATAGGTGGTAGTATTGTGTTATACCTTAGTTACTGGACTGTTCTTATCTCAACCCATGAGATTTACATTCTTTCCATTCTCATCCCCATCCCACCGGGAGCAGGGAGAGGAAGAAGGATGGGAATAAGCAAGTAGCTGCATGCTTCTGAGTTACCAGCTGGGCTTAAACCACGACACAATCTTATTGAGATCACCAGTTGTGTGGCAAAGGAAGCAATTCCCATTATTCTTCCACATTCATTAAAACCAGTAAGCTCCAGAGAGCATGGAAATCACATTTCCACTTCCAACTCACCACGCTGAAGCTGCAGCACTGGTAGTGCGGGATGAGGAGGAAACCAGGCTGGAAATGAGATGGGGATCAGATCAACAAGCATTGAAATACAGTTTTCTGCCCAGAACCAAAAGTCCCATCACTTTACAGGCCACATGCAGAGATACAAACCAGCTGCCTCCACCTCCCAGAAGAACTTTCAGACCACTTAAGCACTGGATATATGCTGGCTTCCGGGGCAGGGTTTGCTTGTTCTTTGTGTAAAGTGCTTGAAGAACATAAAAGCTGCCAAAACACTAGCTGGAGATTCAGCCTGATTCGATGTGAAGCAGGGCTGCAGTGAGCCTGCACATCCCACTGGGCCTTGCTGGGTTCTCCCTTCCACCCTTGGCTGGCAGGGCAGGAGAGGGGAGGGCTGAAGAACCCACAGCTCATCTCCACCTCGCCAACAAGGGGCAAGGGATCCGAGCATGAAGTGGAGCAGGATGATGCTCCTCCAGCACCAGCTAAGGGAGGCCTGGATGCTGAAGGATGTTTCACAGAATAACCCAAATGCAGTTTTTCAAGTTAAAAAGCAGGAAGGAGAACGTGGATCCAGTTTGCAGAGGTAATACCTTGAACCCACCTCTTTACACATGGGACCTGCTCACTCCCTTGTTCCATGGGACTGACCTCCCTTCCGGCACCTTCCCAAGCCAATTCAACAGCTCGAGGCCAAGTTCAGCCCCATGCCACAAGCTGTGTGTTGGAACAAAGCTGGGCCCTCACGCTCAGTGTCCTCAGTACCCCTTGAATTCACAGCTCGCATCTCGCACGGATCCAATCCAGCAACAAGCGACTTGGGGTGTGCATCATGTGTGTATTTAGAACAGAAACAACCGCCTTTCGGGTAGAGATTGAAACAGAAAACAACAACAGAACACAATCAACAACAGCCTCGGCATTGCTGAAGAAACATCTCCGGGGAAATCCAGGGAATTCTTTATAGTACTTCTCAAGACGTGGTGACAGAGGACACAAAACCCACCAGTATCCATCAATATGACTTCACTCCCAGTGTAGCAGAGCAGAATTGGACCTGACCCGGCCTCAGCAAGTCACTATTTGCCAGCAATCAGGCTGTGCAAACCTCCCTGCTTCCAAGTGTTCTCCCTCCCTATCCCAGGGCTGCAAGAGCTCAGCCCAAGCTTCTTCCTCTCCCTTCCAGGCGATCCCCACGCCAGGCACGTCCAGCAGAACGTTTGGCTCATCTCTTGCAACTGGAGATAGTTTGGAAGGGACTGAGTTTGGGGAGGGGAATGGAAAGCTGGAGCAGTTGGTAGCTCCTATTTGCACATGCTTTGCTAGTCAGCTCCTGGCATCCAGGCTTTTTCCATCCCTCCTCCCCTTACACTGCTGGGTTAGGAGTCAACCCTGGACTGTGCAGTGCTCTGCTTTGTTCAAGCAGTCTTCACTTGTATCTTCAATATGCCTGTTGCATTCCTCTAGTGCTTGTTATTTGGACAAAGCTATGTACTAGAGCTGGTATCAGGGGGTCTTTTCCCTGCCAAACTAGACTGAAGTCTATTCTGAGCTGCAGAAGCTCTCCCAAGTGGGCCTCCAGTGAGTTAGGAGCAGCTGTACCTGATCCTTCCATCTCTTACAGGGACAGTACTCCCAGTACAATCCCATCAGAGAGTGGGCAGGGTAGGGACCTGCTCTACATCCTGATCTCAGCAAGCCACCCATTGCTCATGGGAGACCCCCAAAGGCAAGATACGTCCTTACCCTCAGTGCAAGGCTCAGCTCACACTGGAATGAACACATTCCCTTGGGAAATGGCCACCATGAGGCTTTTAGGAGACTTGGCCACTGGAGTCAAGGGGGATTTTCTCCATAGAAGTCCTTAAGATTAAACCCACCAAAACCTTCTCTTGGGAGACATTCTGAGGCACCAGCACCTCTCAGGGGAAGGTTGACTGCACTGCAAAGATCCAGGAGCCCAAAGAGTCCCTACACCTGGATCTTGGGAAGCCTCTCCATACTTAAATAGCCTTTGAGGGCCAGGAATTGCAGATGTGAGCCAACTGCAACCAGGCATTTTGCAGAACCAAGCTGGGAGGTTTCACTCTTATCCCTGTCCTACATCAATGGAAAGAGAGGGGTGCACAGTCTGCTTGCTTTCTGCCCATCAGGGCTGGTCTTCCTCCAAACACTACACTGGGATTCCCTACCCCAATGACTGAACAAACAATACGAAGTTGTCTTTCTCCTTGGGAACAGGGTAGAACACACAGCATTTCGGAAGCAGAGCAAACATTCCCAAAGGAACGTGGATGGATTTTGTTTAGGTTCATCCTTTATCACCAGGAAGACAAAAGGCAGAGTTCACAACCAGAGGGGAGGTTCTCTATAGCTCAGTGTAACCGGATTGCAGGCAGTGCTGAACCACATGAGGTATGGAGCTCAGGACAGCCAGTGAGGCATTTGCACACTCAGCTCTTCAGTAAGGCTTATGTTTAACACTGTGAAACTGCTGCCCAGCTCCCTCCTGCACCACCACCATCAGCAGATCCCTGTGCTGGCATAAACCAGACAGGGAATACGCACATGAACTGAAAGACATGGCTCTAACACAGACCTGGTGCCACCATCTCCTGCATGGCATCACCTATGGATGCACACAACAGACTCTGGAGCATGGCTGCCAGGTTTGCCATCGCTGCCAAGCAGCAGGAATATACAACATTGCTCTCTTGCACTGATAGGAAAGAGGGAAGAAGTCACAAGAACCCTTCAACCTGTGAAATCACTTCCTTTCCAGAGCACTAGCAAGTCCCGCTTGACTTGCTCTGTAATTCATAACCCTTTTCATTCATCCTGTAATGCATTTTCCCAGCCAGGACCAGAAAACATGGAATATTACTGGTGTGGGAAAGCATCTGGAGGGGAAGACAATGAGAGGAGGGAGGTAAGAAGCAACTGAAAAGGATATGAAGCTCCTGAGAGCCAGGTTTGAGGCTAACATAACTTAAACTGGTTCAACTATATAGCACTGCAAATAGAGTTCTGACCCCAAAATAATAATTATTTATATATATATATTGCTATATCATTCATTTCAACTAAGAGGTTCGAGGTCCTGTGGGAGATGCTCCTAGGGAAGCCCATCTCCCAGCTCACAGCAGATTAAGGCTTTTGCTTTCCAGCTTTGGAAGGAAAGGGCGCTGAAGCAAAGGGATCCCCGCCGGGCAGCTCTGTAGTCCTGGAAGACAGAGGCACAACAGAGACAGATCCTGCTATCGCCTGTCTGTTGGTCTGGGAAACCACTTTGTAAGCAGCGATGGGCTTCACGTCGAGCCCCTGCCCATCATCCGGACTGTAGTGACGGGAGTATTTGGACAGGGCTTGTGGACGGAAAGGCTTGGTAGCCACGGAGCCCAGCACGGCCTCCTGCGGGCTCCTCTCGCCGGCAGTGCCACCCTGCTCCTGCGGCACACAGCCTTTAGCAGGGATGTGCTCCTGGGGCTCTGCGGCTCTGATGGAAGAGGGATGAAGGTTTCCTGGCTGATTAAACCCAGCAGAGGGATACTGAGCTCTCACCGAGGATGTAGACCCACACATCGCAGAGTCCAGGCTTGGGATCACGGGGTTAACTCGGTGCTGGCCATCGCCTCCCTGGCTCAGGAGGATGGGAGGTGTGAATGACTCTTTAGATGTACTATGGGAAGTCAACTCTTCCATGCTCTTCCTTTTAGTGAAAGGGGCTCTCAGAAACACGTCTGCTTCTTCGGGATGCCTCAGAGCCATGTTCCCCTTGGAGATAAAAGGAGCTTTGGTAAAGACATCCACCTCCTCAGGCACTTTTCTCATGCTTCGGAAAGGAGCCGTGGCAAAGACATCCGGCTCATTGAAAACCTCCCCAGTGTGGGACTGGAAGGCAGGGAACAGCGACTCCCCTGCTCCAGGCTGGGAATGGGGATCTTCTTTGGAGGCCTCACGCCTTTCCCTAGGCACAGACTGCAGGAACCCTGGGCACAACTTGCAGGTTTCCTCCTCCTCTTCCGAATCCATCAGCAAAGGCCTGGACCCGCTGCAATCCAGAATGTCCCCTTCATGGTCTGTCCCCTCTCCTTCACTGCTGTAGAAGGAGCTGTTGCTTGAGGGCCCATCTCGTGCCAAGTACTCTGACTCCGAGTTGTGCTGCATTTTCACCTCCCGCATCTCACACCGACCCTTGTACAAAGCAAGTCCATCACTGCCAGAAGGTCCTTTACAGAGCTCAAGAGCTACAACTGGGAATAGGGCTGGATCCCTCTGGAGACCTAGGAACACAAGAGAAGAGTGTTACTCAACAAGCTCCATCTCCTCAGTCGTACATAAGACTTATTACAAAAGGGACTTATTACACAAGAAACATCATGCTGTTCAGATTTAAACCACCATCACGCATGGAAAATGGGAAGGGGAAAGAGGGCAAGTAAAAGAACATACAAATGCCAGGGAAGGGATTGAAGACACACAAAGTGACACAGCTCAGCACCACCTCACAACTCAGGGACACCGCTTTCGGGAAAGAGATGGAAGATGTCTGACACACGAATGGGCAACCCCAGCACCCTCTCAGCACCATTCCACAAGGATTTTCCCTGCCACCCACGACAACATCCACCACAGGAGAGGTTTTCACTTTATAACGTGCTGCTGGAGTGGAGCTGCAGCAAACAGCCACGTTCTGTCAGCTCATTCTGCACTGGTGCTTGCTGACTGCCCTATAAGCAGGCATACTGCTTGGCATAGCCTCTGTTGCTGTGAGCCATCCCACGGGTACATGGAATTACACTCAGGTAAGGAAAATACACAGGGATGGATCCCTACAACCTGCTAAAATAACATACACAGGTCAGCCTGTAGCTTTTAATAAATCCTGCTAACTACAGCAGCATCATTTAAATCACTGCAAGGCAAATGAGCTTCAACACTCCCTACCATGGCTTCGAATCAAGCATCTAACATAACCCTAACACCCTGCCTGGCTTCTGTGTTAGTGTACTAAGACAGTGTGGGGAGAGGCTTGCTGTTCTGGGCTCCTCCAGGTAGAAGAGCTCAACTGGGGTTGGCTTTGCCTTATGACTCACACAGACAGAACACAAGATATCTTACCTTCAGAGAACTACTGGCAGGTTAGGAGTGTGTCATTGGGCTCATGTTAGCAAAGGGGATAGGAAAAAGGCAATGTGAAAACGAAGCAGTGTGAATTGCAGGAAGAATGAGGATGGATAAGTGAGGTACTGACCAATACACCCTGCTATGACAAGAGAGCATCATCCCTCGGGTTAATCATTCCCATTTACAGCTTCTCCATCACCTCCATAGCAAGTCAACCCCTTCTCACAAGTAAAGACACAGCAGTCATTCATTAGGCATCAAAACCAGTGTTTATTGGGAAACTATTCACTCGGATACATTACACTGCTATGGAAAGCCAGTGTAGAGATAGGACCATTCCATCAGTTACTCTACAAAAATACTATCGCTCTTTCCTGAAGCCAGTGTTGCACTTTAAGCCCAGATGCTAATCTCAGCCCACAGGAACAGTACGTGCGTGGTGGGGCTTCCTTCCAGGAGGCTGGTTATGGATTTACCAGGTCTTACTGGGAGGGCTGGAGAGCACAGGTTGAAGCAGAGCAAAACCGGTCACCGCATCACGCAACCGCCTCGGAATGACCCGGTTCTCATGGAAACACAGCGTGCAGGAACACAAGGGAAGGCAAAAGGCATTCATCATAGAGAACCTCGACGCAAACCAGTGCCCTCGGTGCACAAAACCAGTACAACCAAGTCATTTGAGCTGAATTCCTCTGTTTAAAGAGCTCCTTGCGTAAGTAGGTGTCTACATTTGTGTGAGTGATGACACTTGGAGCAAGAGGGTTGCCATGGTATGAGCCTGTGTGCTGAGGACAGAGCAGCACGGGTCTGACCTTGTGTAATGGGTACAACACTGGGTTTGGAAAAGTGGCTCTTCCCAATGCCTCCTTGCCCATCCCAAGGGAGGAGGGAAGCGGTTTCCCTCCTCACTAAGGCCAGAACTGGTGGCTGAATTACTCTGGGAGGAGAGAATGAAGTGATGCTTCAGTGGGAGCTCCTCCTGGCCTCCAGGGCTGAGCTGCCAGGCAGCACAGCAGGAAGGGAAAGGGCCTGAGAATCTGACACCAGGAATGGCCACAGGAATAGCAACGTGCACTGGGAAGCGTGGGGATTTACTGGCAGAGAGGAGGGGCACCAGCTATACCCATGTTCTATTTTCCTGATGTTGGAGGAGGAAGACCTGGCTTCCAGGTACCATCCCACAGCATCCGACCTCAGGCACCTTTTCCTTCCCATGTTCTTGGGGTCCCATCTGCTTCCTTTGGCAGAAAGCAAAGGGACAGCCCCAGGAGCTGCAGCAGCATCGCTACAAGGAAGACATCCCCATGCCAGCACTTCCCTTTGGCTAACATCTGGGAGCGTGCCTAGGCAACGGCTTAGACATCTCTTATATGTTAGATAAAGGCCTAAGCTATGCTTAAGACACCACAATATGCAATCACATCATAAGAAACCCAAATCCCTTTGTGTAAAGGTCAGGTTAGAGCTAATGAGACACAATCAGTGCACCCCCATAAGCAGCCACAGCTACAGGCTTTGCAGAGGAGGTCTCAGAGGACAGGGAATTGCAGCCAGCCAGCACCGAGGGATGCTTCCGAGTCTGAGCTCCGAGAGCCTGGGATGGTTCCACATGAGAAGGGTACATTTGTTCTGCACAGCACTGAAAGGGTCACTGCAGGGGCTGGTAAAGGACAAGTCCTGTCTGTGTGCAGCCCTGCCCCTCCTCTGCCTGCCTGCGCTCCCATTCACACCATGCAAGAGGCCTGAAAAGAGCCAGGCAGATGCTTTGCCTGGATGGACACACAAAGAAATGCCTCTTCTGCACAGGCAGCACTTCCTAACATCTGCCTATGCCAAGATGGACACAGGCAACGGGCAGCTGCCTCTTTTGTGTCCCCCCCCTCTGGGCTCCAGGATCTGTGTGTGACTTCATGGGGAAGCATCCCTTAGGTGCTGAATGAACCCAGGTTTTAACACACACAAGCTCCTAACGCTCATTTACAGCATCAAATCTTCATCAAGCTTGAGCTTACAGCTCGGGTTCTGCCCTACCCCTGGACAACACATGTTTGTATTCCAGGTTCAGGTATAAGCACTAAAGAAACCACATTCCAGCTCCCTTTGTGCAGGGAGAACCTGAGTATTAAAACCTGGGAATGTCCCATCAGATAGCACTTCCAAGACCATTTACCCCTGAGTTACAGCACTGACCCATGGAGTTCTCCCATCTCCTGAGGAAAACCAGGCCCTGAAGAGGCCAAGCACTGGAATAACCGACAGGAATGCTGTAAAACACTCTTCCTATGACAGGGGGCTGCAGGAGGCAGAGCAGCCACCGGGATGATGAGCTCATTGCTGGAGCAGAGCCCAGAACAAGAAAGGGGAGATGGAGGCATTCCTAGAGCCTAAAGCTGCTCTTCCACCTGACTGCAGCCAGCCAAAGTCAGGGAGGTCTCAACAGGTATCTAAACCTCAGCACCATCACCAGCACACAGGGGCACTGGTTTGGCATTTGGAAAGGGTCAAAGGACTCCCCATGCCTTTGGTCCTGAAATGCTGGAGTTTTCCCTTGCATTCCCATTCCTAGAAGCAATAAACCTCAAGACAGAGCAGCCCCGTACAGTGCTCTGAGAACACCAAAGCTCAGCATCACCCTGACTGCGTCATCTGGGGAGCAGAATGAAGCCTTTGTACCCCCCATTTGTACTGTGCACAAGCCACGTGTTCCATCCACAAGAACACAAGGTGAGTTTCTAGGGGTTAAACCTTGAGAGAGGACAGGAACACAAGTCTCATGTTGGTTCCATTCTCCCAACATCCCACCCCTCATCCCGAGGCACAATGAGATCCGATGCTGTGCTTCAGTGCATTGGGCACGGCTGCCCCATAGCACAGCTTCTGCCGGGTATGGAAACAGGGACAAGAACTGAACACAAAGAAAACCCCTTCCCACCCCATCCCATGTTTCCTGCTGGGTGCTGCAGTTCGGATAGGCAGAGCCCATCACCTCAGCAAGGAGAAGTCACAGGAACCGGTCTCACCCATAAACCTCATTCATCTGAGCACTCCATCCCAGCACATTCACACCAACCATTCCCAACCCTGACCCCTGCGAGTTCCTGAGCTAGGAAACGTAATGGCTAAAGAGGGAATGCCATGCTCCATGCAGACACACACACACTGCAGCACGCCACGTGCCTGATGACCTTCTGCAGTCAGAGGCCCATGGTGGTGTTTGCTTGGACACCCCAAAACTTGCTGAACTCTGGCCTGAATCACATCTAAACCTTCATTGTAATAAGTATCTCTTTCTTTTTCAGTCCATTTTGAAGGCAGGGGGTTTGGAAAGTCTCTGGAGGCAACATCCTGCAAGCATTCAGGCTGGAGGACGTCATCCTCATTCATTTGCCATCATTCACTTACAAGAAGCCCCCTCTAAAAGGAACTTTGCTCTGCACAGATTCACTCCAGCTGCCATTCACTTGTGTAAGTGGCCTGTTAGAGGCTGAAGTTCCAGCTACTCCATGTAGGACCTACAACTCCTATCAGGAGGATCCATCTGAACAGGTAATGCCAAGACCACCACCACAAGCTCCAGCCCGTTAGGGCAGGAAGGAGAATCTGCTGTGATCCTGCTGACTGTCCATCTGTGTCATGTCCCTTAACACCACCAACCCTGCGACCCTCACCAGGGGACACAAGCATCTCCCATAGCTTCAAAGAAGGCTCCAACCATCGCTATGAGACTCTGGGACTGCAACAAACGTCTCCCAGGCAGGTAAGTTCACTTTGTCCCTTCACAGCAGCAGCTTTCCCATCCAGCAGCACACCAGCACCTATTGGACAGCCACAGGGTTTGGAGAGCTTAAAACGAATCCCAAACCTCCACTCATTCCATCCCTCATTTTCCATTCATTCCTCAAGTCCTTTCGGATGAAGGAGGTCAGGATAACAGCCACCTCTCAACACAAGCTTCCACTGGACCATTTCCCCCCCCAGTTCCATGAACAGCTACTGGAAAAAGCAATAAAATAACCATTCACATCTGCTTATTTAATAGCATGATTCAGAACCCAGTGCATTTCGAGGTCGTTGCAGAACAACTCCCTTGAACAAGTGCCATCAGATTTAAAACCTTCAACATTCTTTAAAAGTACTTTAATTCACAGAAATCTTTGTTTCTAATATACAGGAGATGGTTCCTTTGTAAAATCCATTCTCTTTTCATATAATCTCAGTATCTGACTATACAATAACTTTCTATCTATAACATCTTCATCATGGGTTCCAGTCCAGCTCGCCTGTGCTTTAGGAATATAAACCCAAAAAAATAATGAGGTTTCTATGCACAATTGGACTAAGGTCATTTCCATCAGTTCTCATGTAAAGCTTCCATTGGGAAGTGCAGTATACACAGGGAATGATACAACACACTTCAGCAAGACTTTTATTAGTAAGGTTGGAAAAGAAGAGGATGGAGAGCGGACAGCATCCATGGTGCTTCTATTTACAGGACTTGTTCAGCTAAGTGTCGGGGTGGGGAAGAGCAGAGAGGCTGGAGATAGGAAAGGAGGAGTCACGAGCTTGGATTTCTTTCCTTCTTAGTACATAGAGGTTTCAGTCGTTCCTACTTTCGCACATGGAAAACTGCACTTAGTACTAATACAGCTACATACACATACACAAGGTTAGCAGGAAGCTAGGAAGTATTCCACTAGAGAGGAAGAGTCCTTCTGTTCAGAAAGAGCTTTCAAATACAAGAGAGAAATTCCAGACTTCAGGACCAGAAGGCAATGGAAACCAGGTTAGTGTATCCAGCTGATGGACCAACTAAGCATGGGAAGGGAAAAGAAAAGGTAGAATCCATGGAGTTGTAGCAGCACTGAACTTCAAACCATCCGAACCAAGTGCATGCTTGTTCCATAAAGAGTGAGGAGTGGAGTCCACAGGAATCTTTGTCTACTGAAACAACTGTGTTCCATACTCAACTGGTTTGCACTAGATGCAGGTACAAGAGAAAACAGGGAACCCAGAACAGATACCAGATGCTGGACTAAACCCAGGATTAGAAAGAGACACGACTGGAGGACGATTGGATTCATACACAATTTACAGCTGGTTGAGGGGGGGGATTTGCTTTTTCTTCCAGTCTAACATAGGAAAGAAGTCACAGAGAATACATCAGCTGCTGCCACAATGCCCTCTTCATCCCAATGAAGGTCCCCAAAACGCTAGTCACAGCCATACTCACATGGATGCGGGTCAAAAACCTTCGGAGATCTCCCTTAGGGTCATTTCTGCAGCTTTAACAACCAGGTTTGGATGTGGTTTTCCCCCTCCCCAAGGAAGTGCAGGTCATTCACAAGCAGGGTTGTTAAAGAGCTGGGGACAGTCAGGAAAGCTCTCTTCAATGCACCACCACCAGAGGTACAAGGACAACTTCAGAGGAATTGGGTGCTTTCTCCTCCTCTGAAGTAATTGTACCTCCTTCAATGGTAACTGAGAAACCTCAGCTCTTCTAACCTGTGTTGTGCAGGAGAGGGACATCCCCCCTGCCTTCCCCTGCCCATTCAGCACAAAACAGGAACAAACCAAACCCCAAACCCAAGGTTGAAACACAACTGTTCACACACTACTCTAAGGAGAAAGGAGTCTGTGGGTCGTACATCAGCTCCAGGTCTCTAATTCATGTGGTTAGGCATCCCATGGTGCTATGTGGACATCTCAGCAGGGTGGCTAAGGATGGTGCTCCCTTTACACACAGGCTATAGAGACGCGTGCAGAAGGAACCGTAACCAGCTTTAGAGAGGATGGGCTACCTGGAGAACTGAGACAGACTCTGTCCCAAGGGATGGGGGGGAAGGTGGGTGAGTGGCTCCTGTTGGCAGATTTGGTTTCCTTTGAATTGAGGAGAAAAAGAAAGCAACAAAAGCAGCAAACCCAAAAGAACCAGGCGCGAAGGGAACTCTTCTGGAACTGAAAAGGGAGGATTTAGGTACGTTACAGAAACTGCGTCTGCTACTGTGTCACTGCTACAGGTCTATGAGCTGATCCACCAGCAGCAAAGACCTGGCTATGTTGGGAAGACTGGACTCAGAGCTTCCACTGTTGTTTCTAGAATGCCCACCTGGAAGTGTGAGAGATAGGAATTCAGTAGTGAACAGGACACGCACACACGACAGTTTCAGATGGTCAAGATCAAGCAAGCAAGACAAAAGTCAAAGCAAACCAGCAAATTTGCTCAAAGCTCTTCTCATTGCTTGTATCACACATCAACACTGCAGCATTCCCCTGCTCGCTCTGCCACCCGCTTCCCACCACCCAATCCTAACTGGCTTGCATGGCAAAACATCACAGCAGCAACCACTTCCTCTTCCCAAGGCTTGCATCTAAGCTGCAGAACTCTATCCTTACTAAAGGGTCTATCAAGTGAATACAACTCCCAGAGCCTATAGAAAGAACTATTAAAGGTTTTAAACCTATAGAAAGGGCTATTAAAGGTTTTAAACCTATAGAAAGGACTATTAAAGGTTTTAAACCTATAGAAAGGCCTGATAAAGGTTTTAAACCTATAGAAAGGGCTATTAAAGGTTTTAAACCTATAGAAAGAGCTATTAAAGGTTTTAAACCTATAGAAAGGGCTATTAAAGGTTTCAAACCTATAGAAAGGGCTATTAAAGGTTTTAAACCTATAGAAAGGACCATTAAAGGTTTTAAACCTATAGAAAGGGCTATTAAAGGTTTTACACCTTGGCATTTAGTTGCTGTTTGAAGAGCATCTTTGAGTTGGCAATCACTGTAAAGAGAGTGGAGCTATCACGTGGCTTTCTCTAAGTGGTACTTGGATACTGAAGGAAAGATGCCCCTCTTTATTCAAGGTATATATGTATATATGCCTTGTACATATACCAAGGTATATATGGCCCAGCTTTGGTAGAAATCTCTGTCTTTCAGCAGGAGCAGGGTTTCTACCTAATGAGTGTCAGTCCTTGCAAGCTAGCATTGGAAGCAGAGCAGGGGAATAGCACATTCCTGCTGCAAACAAAAAGGGGCCTTAGGGAAGTCAATGAACTTCTACAATCCAACTTCAAAACCCAACCAAACCAAAGACAGAATCAAACCAAGACCAAAAGGGAGCCCTGGAGTCTGGCTTTAAACCTGCACTAGCATAATCCCAACCTTTCAGCTGCAGAGAGGCCTATTTGACTGATGGGACAGCAAAAGGCTGCCTGCTTCTGTCCCTGCAGGAGCCACGAGATGCAGCACTGTTATCTGCTGTAAGGGAGCAGCGCTGCTTATACTAACCCTAAGTAAGGCTGAAACTGGTTGCAAAGATCACATGAGTGTGATCCAGGCCACAGGAATGCTGTGAAATGAGAAACTTCCCAGTCTGTGGCCTAAGAACCCTGCTTAAAGCTCTTCAAAGGAGAGGGGTGGCATCTACCAAACCTCTCGTATCCAGCTCCCACAAACACCTTTGAAAGGCATCAGCATTCCCTATCAGCAGGAGTCTGAGTGCTATAAAGGGTTATCATCATCTCCTTTCCTTCTGCCTCAATGCCAACTCAGCTTAAAAGTCAAAGGGCCTCCTTCCATTGGCTTGAACAGCAGCTAAGGCATAGAAGAATGCAGTTGTCTGCTGTGCTTCAGGTATCTGTGCCCTGCCTGCCTTCATGGGCTCTAAAGATGCTCCCATGTCTATTGTCTCTTTGGGCATGCAGGAGCCTGGACAAGTTTCAAGGCCAATGTAAATCAGAAGGAAGACTTAAGCTCACTAAACACTGCACTGCTGGTCTCTTACAGTTCATGACCTGAACTAGTTCACATGTGCTGCAGCATCACTGCCCCACAACTGATTCACATTCAATTGCTTTCCTGCCCCTTTCATCCCCATGGCCTGGCTTACCTTGTGAATTTTTGGATATCAACACTGGGATTGGGTCAAACTCATCTTCTGTCACCTTTTCAGAGCCCTCAGGAGCATCAAAGCCTGATATCAGGTTAGTATCTTCTGCAGCGTAAAGGAGAAACAGAGGTAAAGAAGCAAAGACAGCAGAGAAAGCTGGTTAGAATGGCTAGAAAGTGTTAGAGCATCCTTTATGTTTTCAGAGGCAGGGTTTAGAAGCAGGAGTGTCATTGAAAAGGTGAATAAAGCTGGTAAGCCTTTGGTAAACCAGGTAAAGAGTAAGAGAGCCAATACACAAGTGGAAGGCAAACCAAAAGCAAGCCAAGGCATGAGAACCACAATAAAACGTGGCTAATCTGAAGGCTCAGTCATTGCCATAGCTCAAAGCTGAGGCAAAAGCCCAGGGCTTAAGGACTGAAGGTGTTCTCCATCATCATCCAGCGGCTGTCAGGTATTAGGACAGCTTGAGAGCAGTCTGGTTACCAGCCCTCATAGATCATTGACTAGGTAGGGTTGGAAGGGACCTTAAGATCATCCAGTTCCAACCCCCATGCACAAGGAGATGGAAAGGGCTGGAGGGGGGAAAGAACCAAAGAAGAGAACCACCACAGAAGGAGCTCCAGTCATCGACATGAGACAAAAGCCCTGAGCTTTCACCTGGGTGATAAAACAAGCAGTGCAAGGTGCTTGAAGACATCACTAGAGAGGGTTTAAAGGCCCCAGGAGCAGCCCTGACACATCAATTCCATTGATCCCAAGCCACATCAACTGCAGTGAGACACTTGGTGGGAGGCACTTTCAACCAGCTCCACAGTAGCTGAGACATCTATCTCCCTTAGCAGGCAATTACACACCTTTAGAGGCTCTCACACTCTGGCTGAGCATCACTGCTTATTATACCTTAGACACCTAAAACAGCTGCCAAAATCTGGTCCTCAATCACTACATGAAAGCCAAGCTGATGGTTTCTAAGGAAGGAGAAGATTGCTGTTTGACCCCCATCAAGAATAAAAGCTCTTTACCTAAAGCTGACAAATCTGATACCAGGTTTTGGGTGAGATGAAGGAAGAAACCACTTGAAATACCCTGTCCTCTGAAGGATGAGACCCAGAGGAACACCCCACACACTGAGAGGAGACTGGCCTGTGAGGTGTCCGAACCACAAAGATGCTTCATCTGAACACAAAGCCTCATCTTGCCATCACTCGGGCTCTTCTCAACCTACCTGGTTGAGAGGTAGGAGTAGGAGCCTTTGCAAGCCTCCTACTTCCATCTCCCTTCCTTTATCCACACAATAGCTCACAGCCCTGCAGGTTGCTGTACAAGAAGGGGCACTGCTCAACTGAGGACTATAAGGAAAGAAAAGGCTGAGGAGTGGCCCTGCTTGGGTAAAACTCCTCCAAAAGCCTTTGAGCTCTCCTTAGGGACTGAACCCCCCCAGAAGGAGAATTCTCCCTTCTCCCATACCTACAGCCTGTGCTGCACTTAGGAGATGCAAAGAGAAGGAGCCTAGTGAAGGACAAAGCACACTGTGGCTGCTCTTTCAAGTCCCCCTGGTCCCACCATAACTTGCAGCATTGCAGTGCCACAGGCTGGCTGTGCCCATCTGCAGCATCTGCTCCAGAGCTAGCCTCAAAGCCAGGACTGCATGGACAAAGCACACAGAAAGGGATGGAGAGGGATGTACAGTGAATGAGAGGGATGTACAGCGAATGAGAGGGATGTACAGCGAATGAGAGGGATGTACAGTGAATGATGACACCCAGAGCTGGGTTGAAAACAAGCCAGAAATGAGATTTGGGAAGGTTTTAAAGCCTCAGTTTTCCTCAGGAAACGTGAGTCCTCCTCATCCCAGAGGGAACAGCAGAGCAGCCCAGGAGGTCCATTCATTCCTTGTCTCATTAAGTCCCATCAATGCTGTTTGGGCTTTGCTGTGCTGCACACATGGAGGAATAACTGCTCCACGTACATTTCAAGCCATTTACTCAACGTGCATTACAGCAAGGAGCAATGAGAACAACTGCTTGTTTCAACCCCAAAGCTCTATGAAGAAAGCACCAGCTCATTCTGAAGTGCCATCAAGTGGAAGAACTGATTCCAGGCTGGTTTTCCAGCGAGTCCTTCGAGCACAGATCATTTCCTGTTGCTATGGGGATACTCACCAAGAGAGCTAAGCAAAACCCAGCATCAAGGAGCACTCAGCAGTCAATATCTGTGCTGTGGGCCTCTGTTGAAGGCAGTAAATAGCACAGAAGTCCTGGGCTTCCCTCCCACAGTCACTACAAGCCTGGCTTCATGTCAGTCACCCACTACCATCTGGCATTATCCCCACTGCTCCCAACTGCTTTAGCCCATAGTAGGCATGTACCACTTGGAGTTAGGACCCAGCTTCCCAAGGCCCTCTACTCTTCCTTGTTAGTGGGAAGAGAACTCCAATCACTGCACAGTATTCCCATAGCTCCCCTCGAGCTCAAACAGTGCAGGAGCTGATCTGCAGCTCTTGGGATGTGCCACACAGGGGTTGCTTCTCTTCTCCAGCTCTGCCTTCTTGGGTTACTACAAAGCTGGTCCACTTTTCAGCTGGGTACTGCACTTACAGGCCTGCTTTCACCATTGCTGTGATGCTGAAGTCACTGGTATAGACAGGTATCAGGCTCCCTTCCAGAATTACTAATGCAGCCCAAAATCAGGTCTCAAACACCATGTACAAAGAGCAAAACCAGAGTGCATTCACTTATGAACCTGAAGAAGGGCTGCATATAAAAGCCTGCCCTTTAAGCCTACTGTATCCCTTCTACTGCATCCTTGCTTCATGGAAACCTTGTCTTTAGAGTCAAGCTGAATGCTTACATTTATCCTTTTCCCTTAGGACTTCAATGTGCATCCCAAGTTTAACCAGCTTGGGAAGGGAACAAAGCAATGGCATGGGGAAAAAGGAAAACCATCACCATGGCTGAGAGCATCTGCTTGTGTGAACTGGGAGCAGCTACAGAGCACGTCCCAGGACCGGGAGGTGTGAAGAGACAAAAGGGACAGTTTTACCTTTGTGAGGTTGAGCTGTGAAAGCTACAGGAGCAAACTCATCCACGAGGTCAGCAGCAGGGTTAGAAAGCAGAGAACAGTCAAGCAGGGAGTCTTCCCCAGTGAGAGAGTCTGAATCCACGTTAGCATCCACAGGGTAGCATTAAACAGGACACAAACACTGGTAAGCTCATGTTCCCACATCCCTGTTCCCAGTACCATTTGTTGTGATGGAAACACTCCCTGCACTGAGGGCAGGGAAGTCCCAACACCTTTAGCAACAAGTAACACATCCTCTGGGTCTCACTGCCCTCTAAAGCCCAGGACACAACCACCAGACCCCACATAAGTGACAGGTTAAAGGAGGGGAAGTGAAGAGGGGTTTGGGAAGGGAAGGAAAGAGAGATGCACGGCAAAACCCTGGCAAAAACCTAAATGTGCTGCCTATTTCATAGGAGATCTCTGAGAAGATGGACCCCAAATCCATCTGCAGCCAAAGTGGGCAGATCCCAGACTGGTTTGGGTTGGAAGGGAGCTTAAAGCTCATCCAGCTCCAACCCCTGCCACGGGCAGGGACACCTTCCACTAGAGCAGCTTGCTCCAAGCCCCTGT
>JANHGB010048660.1:0-27448 GCA_026283785.1 Coracopsis vasa
CAACCCATTCCAATGCCTCACCACTCTCACAGTAAAGAACTTCCTCCTTATATCCAATCTAAACTTCCCCTGTTTAAGTTTGAACCCCTTACCCCTTGTCCTATCACTACAGTCCCTAATGAAGAGTCCGTCCCCAGCATCCTTATAGGCCCCCTTCAGGTACTGGAAGGGTGGTTTGAGGTCTCCAAGCAGCCTTCTCTTCTCCAGGCTGAGAAGCCCCAACTTTCTCAGCCTATCTTCATATGGGAGGTGCTTCAGTCCCCTGATCATCCCTGTGGCCCTCCTCTGGACTTGTTCCAACAGTTCCATGTCCTTTTTACATTGAGGACACCAGAACTGCACACAATACTCCAAGTGGGGTCTCACAAGAGCAGAGTACAGGGGCAGAATCACTTCCTTCGACTTGCTGGTCATGCTCCTTTTGATGCAGCCCAGCATATGGCTGGCTATCTGGGCTCTGAGTGCACACTGAAGCCAACTCATATTCAGTTTCTCATCTACCAGTACCCCCAGGCCCTTCTCCACAGGGCTGCTATGAATCTCTTCTCTGCCCAACCTGTAGCTCTGCCTGGGATTGCCCTCAACCCAGGTGTAGGACCTTGCACTTGGCTTGGTTGGTATTGGCCCACCTCTCAAGCATGTCAAAGTCCCTCTGGATGGCATCTCTTCCCTCCCATGTATCAACTGAACCACCCAGCTTGGTGTCATCGGCAAACTTGCTGAGGGTGCACTCAATCCCACTGTCCATGTTGCCAGGAAAGATGTTGAACAAGATCCGTCCCAATACCAACCCCTGAAGGACACCACTTGTAACCAATCTCCAATTGGACATTGAGCCATTGACCACAACTCTTTGTGTGCGGCCATCCAGCCAATTCTTTATCCATCAAGTGGTCCATCCATCAAATTGACGGCTCTCCAGTTTAGAGACAAGGATGTCATGTGGGACAGTGTCAAATGCTTTGCACCAGTCCAAATACATTTGCTACATACCCAGGGATACAGGTATCATGATAGCTTCTGCAAAAGTTGTCCATTCCCATGTTTGACCTAATTATCATGTGATTTTTTTATCATATTTTAGCATAGGGCCTTGCATTTTTTTTTAATATTTTTATTATCTATATTTGACGTGATGTAATGCTTGCTGTCCTTTTCATGAGATATGTTTTTCATTTTATTTCAAAATTGAAGTATTCCAATAATATTTCTCTAATAATAAGTGTTGTTGTTTGCCTTTTCTGAGATGTGATTAGGATATCTTTAAGGAGAGCTAACAATGCACTTTTAATATGACCTACGATGAATAGTGAAAACATGTTCCACTTTTATGCAACTGCTGACTCTAAAAGCTCTCATGAAGGAGTACTGCAATTATGTCTTAGGAGTATAACACTTTTTTAGATATTTTGATAATTCCATTCAATGGTGAATGGCTTGCATACTAGAGATGGACACACGGAGAGGGGATGTAACTCCAAGACATAATTGCTGGATAGACCTGGCCAAAAGAATAAAGCTGCAGTTATCACAGCACACTTGTCTTGCTTTTAGGTACCCATTTAATCTAACTAAGCAGGCAGTAATATCACATACTTTTCCTCCCACCCCCTCATTTAGGACCGAAAGGTGGAAAGGAAGGTAAGAAAGTATTGCATGCATGCTGTGTTTTTGTTCCTGAACAAACTTTTGATTTTTTCAGAAATAATTCTTTCTCTCTAGTTTAAAAGGATTTTTTTTGGCTCTCACACAAGTATCTTTTTTATTTCTTCTATTTTTAAACAACTACTACTCTATTTTTAAATAAATAGCCTTTAAAATGTTCTTGAGCTAACTTCTTTTCTTCTTTATATGACTGTTATTGGTATTTTGATGCCTTAGAAGTTTTGCCAGTAGAGTTCACAGAGTTCAAGTAAAATTGATTCTTATGCAAAGGGTAGTTTCGGGCAAGTTGGAATGAGCATCGTAACGCAAATATTTTGAGTCTACAACATTAATCCGTGAGTTTCTTGAACAGGCTTCTACACGCAGTCTGTAGGAATTGCTATTGAGACAAAATGATCTGAATAGTTGAGTCCATTAGCTATTTTGCAGCACTTTAGCAGAACTAAAAAAATTCACTCAATATAATTCATATTCACAATAATGAATATTGTGAATATATTCATAATAGTAAAATATTATATTAGGAATTATTATATTTCTAATATAATAACAAATATTTGTTATTATATTAGGGAAAAGATCACTGCTAGTCTTACTGGTTGTACTGTGCCATCTGTGCTTGTAAAAGTAACAATAAGCAATGAATTGCAACTGCCATCTGTAGTTAGATCTTTAATAACAATTAGGTAATAATAATTCCCAAGACATCACTTGTTAACTGTGATAATTGATTAAATGTAATTATTTTGTATAATAAACTTTAATCAATGCTCTACAATGCTGATAATGTCTTACCCTCTTCTTCACCCCCTCCCCTCCCTTGCTTTTTTTCCTCCTAGGTAAATGCCCCTGCATGCTTGAACAGCTGCGCAGGAAAATTACTGATTTTCCTGTGTTAATGACTGATCTTCTACTGAATCAAAATCCAAGACATGGTCTGCTAGATTTACAAACAGGTTTTACATATTTTCTTCTAGACAAGGTACAATGTAAATATAAAAAGAACACTTGGCAAAGTTAATTAATTCAGAGTAGCTCCTTATGAGCTTAAGGATGAACAAAGATTAATTATCAAGTAAAATGTACATTGCAGCGCATTATCAGTGGATTGTACTATAGGAAAGGTGTTTCCCCACAGAACTAATGATAAAAAATAACCTCAAGACACAGAAGGTGGTTTGTTGATTGTTTGCAACTCCATTCCTAAGGCCCAGTTCTGCAAAGACTTAGTCCCTAAACCAGGTGAAGCAGTCTATCATTTGAATAATGCCAATATGCGCCTGAATTCAAACTTAAAGTATGAGTTTTGGTGCTCTAGTAGCCTGAATCTCATTCTTAATTCTGCATAGATGAGTAGGGTCTTGTGCTCCTACAGCATATTCGTTTGCTTAAACCTACGCTCAAGCAACAGCATTTGTGAGATGAAGAACTGCATCTGAACAGCAAAAAAAACCATCCTGGGAAGTGCTCAGACATGCCTCTCCAAGAGCAAAATGAAGTATTATATTTATATTATATACTATGGCAGTAGAATAGTGAAAAAAGAAACTTCGTTTAGTTACTATGACAATATGAATCTCTTCTGTAGGACTAAGGTAATTAAATCACATACACAGCTGTAAAAAAAAAAATCTCTTGAACATTTTTTTTTGCTTGTTTGTTTTTAATAATTAGAGATGCATTGCAGAAGGAAATGCAAGACTTAAAATCCATCTTACAGTAATGACCAAACATGCATTAGGTAGAATCAATCCTGATTCCCTACAATGAGTTCAGACCAGTAGTTCAAAAGAAAGCCAATAATCCAGAAGCATGCAGTGCTATAAAATTAGAGGATAAATTAGAGATCTGCATGAAATTGCAGACCTACAGTCTCATTAGGATTGCAGAGATATAATAGGACAGCTCCCACGACTGGAGTGCTGCAATCACAGAAATGTTTAGGTTGGAAGGGATCCCTCCAGATCATCTAGTCCAGCTGTACTGCTCAAGCAGCATCAAATAGAGCCAGTTTCCCAGGACTGTGTTCAGTCAGGTTTTAAGTATCTCCACAGATGTAGAGTCCACAGCTTCACTGTGCGACCGGTTCCTGTGTTTGACTACCCTCACACTAAAAAGTTTTTTCTTGCGCTCATAATGGATTTCATGGGTTTTGATGTGGGACCATTGCCCCTTGTCCTATCACTGGGCATCCCTGAAAACAGCCATGCACGATTATCTTCATTTGCTCAATTAGGTATGTACACCCTTTGATAAAATCCCCCTGTGTCCTTTTGCTCTCCAGGCTGAACAGTCTCAGCCTCTTCTTGCAAATCCAGGCAGAGAGAGAGAGAGAGAAGAATTTGTAAAGGAATAGTGATCACAACTGAACTACTTTTTTCAAAAAATATGTTTCTCTAGAATAAATATGTTCACTAAAATTTTAGATTTTTTTTTTTAATTTTGTAAATGAAGATACCTTAACAATAGAAAAACTTGTTCCGTGTACATTTAAAAATGACGAGACCTGATATTCTTTAGACTCAAAACTATCTGTTTTGCATTTTCCTGGTATGTCTCATGAGTTTTTTAAACTCATAGGGCTCCCAGTATTAACCTGCCATATGCTATTTTCAAGCAAATACTTTGGGTATACATATGTCATATAAATGCTAATACAATGATATCATTTCCAGCGCTTTTCAATTCAGTGTAAATATTTCCTACACTGTGTTTAATATTGTTTATAGTTAGTATTATTTATTTCTCCTATTTTCATGGATACACAAAATAAAGGCAGAAGAGGGAAAACATATCAAAGGTTGTATGTAGGCTTCCATTTTTCTCAATATGGTTATTTTTTACTTCAAAATATACATAAAGATTATTGCTTATGGCTTAAATTCAGTCTTAGAAATTGAGTACATAATAGGTTTGTTATTGGAGCTTACACTAAACTCTGTTTCAGCATCATTATCCTAAGACAAATGAAACAGAAAAGAAAACACTCAGAAATAATTATCACCCAAACCAAAAAGAAGATTGCAGACCCACAATCTGTGTTGTGTGTAATTTTGTTCTCTCTAGATAATACACAGTATATTGTATTATTATAACATGAAGGTAGGCACAGAAATACTTGAAAAAGCATGAAGGGGTTTTTGAGAGTTTTCTCAGTTCAACTGAAAGTAAGGTACCAGACCACAGCATGTTATACCAGCATGTTTAAAACAACTGCCCTGTTTTTTGTTGTACAGCGAAATGCCTTATATATGCTTCCATAAATGAAAGGAAACAATGGATGCTTTCCTATATTGTAAAACTTGCTGTTTCAGCAATCTGACATGAAAATGTATGAACCCTTCTTCCAAAAGCATAAGCCAGGATAACTACTAGTATACCTGGCAGGAGTAGGGGAGGATTAAAACAATCTACTTATTCGTTGAGCATTACCAGTATTATGAATGATAATATAGACAGCTTGTTACCTTGTTGTAGGCTTGCAGTTCCATCAGCAACAGTACGGTACTTAAAGTTTAATAAATAGAAAGGAGACAATTTACATCATTTTCAGAATAGCCCTTTACCTATCACAGTGACAGCTGATCACTTTACACAGAGACTCAGCTACTTGATTCTCTTGGCCTATAATTGCTATGTGAGGTAGGCATTTTCTCAGGTAGATCCATAGTTTAGAACAGTATGTGCTGCAAATTATTGCTTTATTTTGCAAGATGGGTAATTTCAGAAGGACTGAACCAGTTCCCAGCAAACACAATTCATCTGGCTATTTTCTTATGGTATGATTTATATAGTCGAGAGCATAGACTAGCCATTATGGAGGTTTTCAAGAGGTGGTTCTCTGCTTTGATAGCTTTATTGTTGTTTTACATTAACATATATAACATAAATATTGAAACACTGACAACATTCTCAGACTTTAAGGGAAGTGTTACAAAGCAGTGGTTAATAGTACTGTGGCTACCTGTCTGGTCTTAATTTTTGAGACTTAAATCTTTATTAATATGGTGGATTGGAAGACATTACAGCTTGCATTTGCTCATTCTTTTCCCTTTAAGTCATTATGGATGTGCTGGAATGACTCTTAAACATCTCTCTGTGCAGTGCAAGTAAGAAGGTTTTGAGCTCAGAGACAAAAGAGGCGAATTGTTCTTCAGCACAGAGGAAAGGAGGGGTGAATAGACTGACCCAGACAGGGTCTTGGCAGAATAAATTGGAATAACCCAGGCAGTGGATGCTACTGGATAATGCTAAGTGTAGTAAAAACCTCTGGCCAGGAACAGGAGTCTACAGTGAAGTTTTTCTATCTTATCCCCACTTTCCACCATGGAAAAGAGAATAGAAGGAAGAGTTTTCTGTGCTAGCACTGACAGCTCATTTGACACTGTCAAGCAGGTCAGCACATGCAAAAAATCTCTGACCCACTTTTTTGAGTGCCAGGACACCAGCCTAGGCTCTTGAGAAGGGAAAGTAGCTAGTGCCCTGTACTGTTAGAGTGCACAGATGCTAACATGGGTCTTCCACAAGCTTTCAAAAAAGAGACAGAGGGATTGTAAGGGAGACAAGTGGCTGAGAGGGAAAAAAAGGGGCTCCAGACAGAAGAATCTCTGACAAGTTCAAAAGGAGGATGCCTTCCTTATAATAAGTGTAAGATGAGTGATGACATGACTCTTCAGAATTGGAAGAAGGGAGAAACAAAAAGTGATTTTCAAGGCTAATTCTTCTGGGCTGTTTTCCTTTTCCTATTCAGTTTTCAAAACTAGTCCTAAAAATCAAGCAGTGACGCTGAGAAGCTTCCATAAGATTATGGTGCTAAAATTACAGCATTGATCTTCCTTGGGGAATAAACTCACAGCCCTTCCAGAGAAATGGTAAAACACCAAAGTCAAGATGGCAATCACACTTACAGCTGCCAGGGATCTGTCCCAAATTTCCCCACTGACGTTTAGAACAGAAGTAGTGCATCACTCAGGTGCTGCCACCAGACCACAGAGCAGCTGATAGAGTAGGAGAGAAAATCCCTGTTTTATCCTTGAATGTTCACGCAATTTGAATGAAATACAGTTCTTGGTCAATGACTCAGATCACAGGGTCACAGGGATGAATTAAAAAACTGACATCCCTGGCAAAAATATTTGTGCAAGAGGTCACTATGCAAGTAAGGCAAAAACAACTAGAGAACCAGGAAGTCTCCAGTCTAAATCATACACTAAATTAACAACCAGTGGAAGGTCAGTTGAAAACAACTTTTTATGAAATAATCATTAATAAAAGTACTTTTTGCACATATTACATGTATTCCTGCCTGAGGATTCTCAACAAAGAATGAGGCTTCTTTAGGACAGGATGATAGTATGTAACTGCCATGAAATTGTCTGCTGAAGCTTTAAAAAAGAAACACTTCTCCAAAAATCGACAGATACAGAAAACCCTTTTCCTTTATTCCTTCCTTTTTCACAAAATCAGACTCTCATATATTCCTTACACTTTTATTGGAAAAGTAAATTTGGGAATAATTTCTAGGAGCTGTGCATTATAACTTATACACAAGTTCTGGGAGAGTTTTGAAGGTAAGTAGAGCATTGCAAAAGATACAGATGTTTTGATTAAAAAATTGAAGGTGCTTAAAATTCCAGAGGCATTTATGAAATTAAGAGCTAGGATTTCAGTGGAAGTTATGCTTTGAAATCTAGATGACACCAAATCTCAGCTATCCCCTCTCAGAAGAGAGTGGCCTAACAGACAGAGCTGAATATCTGCAAATGGTGGCGACTCTCAAAGCAACCTGAGAACACTGGCATACAGAAATGTCTGCCTATCCCCAGCAGTTAGCCAGTGTTTCAGGGCTCTCTGTGTTAGGAAAAACTGCTGGTGAAGTCATATATTTTTTTTATGCAATCCTTTACATAGTCATAAAAAGTAGATATGGCCCAATCCCCCTAAACTCTGTAGCAAAGTCGGTAGGATGCAGTTGCTTTGTCATCTGTTGCAAGTCTTCACTTCTACCAGTAGATTTCTGTTTTCTGGGGGAGTGTGTTGAACTGCTTTTGCACCGTCTGTGCACTCTTTGTGCTGACCCTCTCATAAGCATCCAGTCCCTTTTCTTGCTTTCCTCTTAGCATGCTATTTCTCTGTCTGCACTCAACATGTTTCTGCTGTTTATCTTTCACATTCGCATCCAACCAATTCCTCTTACTTCACAGCACCAAAGGGTATTTGTTGAATTGTATTACCTAGTCCCTGCCCACACTTAAGCAGTAGCTTCTTTTGTTTCAGCTATTCTTAACCTAGGGGGAATGTAATTGCCCTCTCATTTAGCCTGGAAGTATGAAATGGAAGTATAACCACATAATATGAGTGCACTGGCAAATTTGGCATAAATTCTAGGTAAAAGCTGATTATCACAAAACCAAATTATCTATCTGCAGGGACAGAGTGGAAGGGTTGAATTTCAAATTGAATAGACTCAAAATGTTTTAAAATCTACTGGATTTGCAAACACCAGTATAAATATGGGGCTGTACCTACACAAGGAAGAAAAGCACGGGTTTACCTCAGATGCAGATTTTATGTGTTTGGGGAGAAAAAAGTTGTGGCAAAAGATGTGTCAACTGCTCTTGTTCTGTGAGAACAGCATATATGAATTTCTTGTTAATTTAGTCCCGCTAGCTAGCTTCGTGACACACAGTGCTTTCTTCCACTGTACTCAGGGTTTGTGTGGCAGAAAATCAGATCTGGTATGCAGCCTGCTGCTCTAGACTTTCCCCATGCCTTCCAAAAAAAGTCACACTTGCAAATAAATACTTCCCTGTCTTTATGCTGGTTGCAGAGAACTTTCACAGTATTGTTATAGCAAGGAGAAAACAGCTCTGACAGTATGATAGTTGTCAGAAAGACCTCATAGATCACTATCAGCACATTAATTTCACTGATTTGGCAATTTAGGCCAAATTTTCTCCTCTACATTAGTGTTTTGATTTGAAGAAACAATGCAGTTTTGAAGGACTATATCCTTGGTTGTCCCTTTGTATCAGTTTGATTTGCAAGCGGTTTTGTTGCATGAATGACATTTCTTTCAGAAAAATTAAAGCTTGAATTTCTTTTCTAGATGTGTGTTTTCATATTAAAACCATGACAGAACAAAGCAGTCCTTTCTGGGGCTGGTCCAGAATGCTAGGGGAGAAAAACAAACCCACAGATGGAGAAGCCTGGAGACTGTCTAGCAACACACCTACATAATCTGACTTCTCTCTGGAGAGCCTGTACTTCCAGGTGGGCACCATCACAGTTATCTCCTGCACAGCTGTTTCACAGATTCATCCTTTGAACCCTGTCAGGTACCTTTGAGGCCCAGCAAAGAGGATTCCACCATCAGTTTTTTTGCACTGTGGTTTTCTTTTTCTCTCAACATTTGCTTTTTAATCTTCTGATGTTTGAAATTGCATGTTTCCCTATCCTCTGGAGGAGATAAAATGTTATGCAAAATTCAAACAAGATTGATTATAAGACTCATCAAGTTTAGGACATTTAAGCCAAGCTGCAAAATAAAATCAATACCAGTTGCCTCCTTTGATAATCTGTTTACTTCCTGACTGTGTGATGCTACTAAAATGCTTCGTCTCCAAGTAATCTTATTGGCCTTCAAATTTATGCTGTGGCTGACAGGATTAGCTCTGAAAAGCACTTACATATTACCTGTGATATACACAAGTAGATTAGTAGATGGTGCTTTGGGCTGAAGTTATTATTTTCTTCGTAATTTATGCGCTGGATTCCAGGAGCATAACATATCCTCTTGTACAGGTAAAATACTCGTCACACAGGCAGATGTTCTGCAAAGAACCTACTCCTTTTCTCAAAGGCTTTTTTGAACCTCTTCTTTGAGAAAATCTCTTCTCCCCTGAATTTTCAGCAACAGACTATTCGAACACCAGTGCAGCTTCTCCAGCAGCAAGCTCTAGAAGGTGCAAGGAAACAGATACAAACTGACATGGTTTTCACCCACTCCGTCTATTTGCCTAGCTGGAACTTGGGGCCATTTCCACACTCTGAACTTTATCCATCTGGTAAGTAAATTTTGCTGGAGACCCTAACTTGTCATGAAGAATCTAGGAATTCAGGAAGCTATTGTATTGCTAAGGATCACAGTGAATACTTGCTAAATTCAAGAGATACAACACTTTATATATGTCATATGTGATACATCGTACATGATACTGCAAATATACACACACATCTCCCAAGTATACATTCATGTAGCTAGCTAGATTTATCTTATGTATGTATATACACACAAATATATATGTGTGTGTATATGTATATTACACATGTAAACTAGAGAGAGGGCTTTGCTAACAGCCTTGTTTCTATTTGTCTAGTTCTCCTTTTAAGCTAGTCTTTCTTTGTAACATAATACGTAAGTTGATATCCTTGACATTGTCATAATATCCTTGACATTGTCATAATCAATATTCATTAGTCTAACAACAAAAGGGATATACCTCTCACTTCAGTAGTTTTGATCATACTATGATAGCAAAGGTTCACGAAAAGTTTTCTCTTGTTTTCATTATGCTTACCAGCAAAGGCATATTCTTCAAATTAAGATACGAGGTGATACACAAGCATTCAGTTCTTGTGACAAGGTCTGTTTTGTAGAACAGGATATTATTTTTTCTGCAGTGGTAGGCATCCATCCTTTTGTCGCTTCCTTGGCTTAGATTGCTGAGGTTATTTTGAGATCAATTTTCATCTCCTATTTAAATTATATGGCTGCTTGGGTCAGTAATCCTGCCATATACATGAAATAAGTTCTTGGCCCGAGCTGATTATTCCTGTTGAAGAGGTTGTCATGCTACAGGGAAAAAAATAGCAGTTCCTTTGGCATCCTTCCTACCTGCCTCACTGGAGACATTACTGAAGACATGTGTAGGGTGATGCCTCCAAGTAAGAACTTAGAAGTGCAATGCCTTTATACAAGCACAGTGAAAAAAAAAAAAAACAAACCAGCAAACCTGCCTTTCACTGCAAAAGTGAGTTAATCTACATACTACTTATGACACAAAATACTTATTTGCTTGCAGATGCAAAATATTTTGAAATTAATTTTTATATATAAAAATGGTGAGTTGTCAGCAATGACAAATCGTTAAGGAAAATAACAATTACCTGAAGTTAAAAAGAAGTACTTAGAAGCATCTAACATTAGCAAAATCCTCTCTATTTTAACATTTTTTCCCTTGCTTTAAAAATCATCTTTGTTCTACACTGATAGTTCGGTTCCAACCAGGTACAATGGCAAGCAACATCTGACTGATTTCTGTCATGTAGGTGATTAGGTTAGTAAATGCTGACAAGCTTTATTGTGTGACTGTTTTTTAACCTGGAGGGGTCTCTACTCTCAGTGGAAATTTTAATCTTGATAGCACTTGCCTAAGCAGCAGGAAGCCCTTTTTGTCAGATTCATGCCTCAAATTAAACCTGGAGACTTTTTTCCTTTTTTAACACATGTCTTTCCAGTGCATATTTTAACTTTCCATCTGGGTGTGTAGTTTTGCTGTCATGCCACTTGGTACAGGGAATGGAAAGTTGTTAGCCTCTTCCTAAAGGTGAGGCCAATGTCAGGCAGTGATTGCAGCAGTGCAGGGCAAGGGGACAGCTGGCACTTGCCACCCATCCCTCACCCCCTGAAAGTGAGGATATCCTTGTGGCAATATGCTAAGCCTCTGCTGAGCTGGGTCCAATCCTACACCTGGTTCCCACAGCTGCCACACAAAATGCTTGGGCTGCCACACCAGCCTGGATGACTCCTTGACTAGGGGAATAACAGCAAGCAGCCTGAATATGAACACAGTGTCTTGACTGGGTGGAAGGGTTTCCTTCAAAGAAAGCACATTGCCTGTTCTGTCACACTCCATGGTGCAGCAAGGTGCATTCTGTTTGAGATCTGGGAGCCACAGTCATGCTGGGGGTTGGAAAGGACAGAGGTTTCCCTGCAGCCACTCACTCCCCAGCTCTCTCCACTCTGCAGGCTGAGGAAGCTTCGGGGCCACCCAAAGATGCCCACATGGGTTGGATCAGTTGTATCTCGTCTCCTCACCAACACAGTTAACTGAGGGGGGGGTGTTCAATATAGAGGGGCAGAAGCAAGTTTCACAGCATCAAGGGTTTCCTGCCATCAGCCAGTCAGCAACCATATACCCAAGAGGGACTTTGATGCATTTCAGTGAAAATAGCTCCTTCAGGGCTAAGTGGAGCTGATAATTTGCCCTTTTGCATGACACTCCAGAAGTTACCTGGATACTCGCTAACTTGAAAAACAACATGGGTTCCTAATAAATAAAGAATGGAATGAGCCTTGTACCATTTATAAGTAATGAAAATGGAATGTGCCTGATAAAGTGAACCCATCAGTAAACAATAATGCTTTAAAAGGACACTGCCACAGTCAATAGGCCACAAATTTGAACTTTTCTTCTTGTCTTTCTTCATAAGAGCATGCAGATCTCATAATAGCAACTTACATGTTTGGAGCAACCTTATCTTGCTGTAGCAAATAAAAGGGCATCTGTTTTTTGCAAGGTAAAAAAAGAAGAGAAAAGTCAATATTAGTATTTCTGAAATCATGAGCTTTTCTGCAGAATAACGAATAACACATAAATCAGCAAATGATATAAAAAAAATCATATCCAGGTTTTTACTAGAACATTATAAAACACACAAGTAAAATGCCTTTTCATGTTTTGAAAAAGGACTACAGGTTCCTCCCTGAAACTGTAATTTCATACTTCAAGCCATGTACATATGCCTATTATGAATCTGATTCATGAAAGAAGCAGTGAGATTTTGAGTCTTCATGAAAGAAAGACATTAGCTGTCTTTCTCTGAATTTGATTGCACTGTGTGCAATGGAGTTGATATTCTAAGACTTTTTAAGGGCAGTAGAATCTGCAGATGAAATATAAAGCCTGAAACTATAAATGAGGAGCACTTTGGGAGTATGGATTAATTATTTAGCAGCTGAAGTAAATAACACAAATTTATATTTCTGCTACCAAGTAGCCTGAAATATGCTGTAAAGTTGAAATTTAACACAGAAAATCAGATAAATTTGGATGTGAATGTTTGTTTAAAAGAAAAGGCTAGGTTTGTCTTGGGGGTGGTTGTGTGTGTGTGAAGAAATAGAAAGCATTTTATACCATTTTATCTGATTTTCAGAGGTCTATTTCAAAACAGAGCTTGTTTTCATATGTTAAATACTGTAATAGAAGGCCTCAGGGCCAAATAGAATATATTTATTTACTTCTTATTTTAAAGTAGCAACTTAAAGAACTATTTAAATTCAAATGTTGTAGAGTGGTAAGTAAATATATTGTCAGGTATGGGTTTCAAGATGCATTTTCCCTGTTTTATACCTGGGAAGTAAAAAAAGACCAATTCTCCCCTCACACTTTGTTGAAAATAAGTACGAATATTTTGTATGCAAGGAATCATTCTTTCTCCTATTCTGCTGAGAAGCAGAGGTTTTTAATAGGCGTGCTTTGCTGGGTGTAGGGATAGCAAAGCTATTGTTCTGTTAAAACAGGAAACAAAAATTATCACTGTTCAATAAAGTTTTAAATCAGTTCACTAATGACAGAATGTCAAATAGCCATTAAATTTCTAAAAATGAAAACCATCTGTCCATTACCCTTTCACTGAATCTAGCTCGATGTGTCATTTTAAAGTGTTCTGTCAAGCTACATCAGTCACTTTTCATTACACTACTCCCACAACATCCAGAGACACGGCAGGCACTGCCTGGAATTGCGCCTGCCCTGGCTCAGCCTTTCTACAGCTTTCTGAATGACCAACTTTCCACCAACATTTTCAGTTCATGCTAAATTAGAGGCCTGATCCTGCAAGTCTTACAAATGCATTTTGATTTTAAGGGCTTTAACAAACTCCTATTCTGTCATTTCCCAGGCAAACTCCCATCTACTTCCACGAGGCTTACCTGACTGACAGCTGACTAAGCACAGATCAGTCTTCAGGGTTTAGTTCACTATTTTCAGATTGACTAATAAGAACTATTTATCTGAATAAGGGAAGGAAATGCACAACATCAGGTCATGAGTCTGTACGCATTTGTCACTACACCTACAGCTTACAGCTTTGAATAACTCCAGTGATGAGATTTTCACATCATTCTAGTTGCAAACATTGTTTTCATCTAAAAATCAGTCCTATTTTCATAAATGTTAAGGAACATAACATTTTTCCGCCTTCTTTTCAAAAGAAAAGGGGCTGTTGTGTCAAAAGGTCTTAAATGTCTTGCAAGGCAAAAGGGAAGCAAGTGTCAATGAAAAATGTCTTAGAAAGCTCTAATTGCTATAAGTAATCTTGTTGCAATATTTTGGTATTTCTACAATATTTCCCTGGTTTAAGCAGAGAAAGAGGTACCCTCCTTGCTTGTGTGCAACAAGCAAGTTTTGCTGTTTTGGATGGATTCTGAATGGACAAATGAACGAAAGAAAATGAAACATTTTAAAATATATGTGCATTAAAATGAAAATTAATTGGATTCCAGCTAGAAGCAATATACACTTACAAGCTTTTCCATACCAAATTAAGAAAAAAAACCAAACCCAACAACTCAAAATGATGCTTTGGCAAGCTTGTTCCAGGTTTTTGGCTAGTAAAGTCATGTGTTTCTGCTATACTTTTCCTGGGAAGAGAAACCCTATAATGAATATAAAAGATAAATAGCCAAAATGTTCTTTATTTGTCCAAAATTTGTAGTTCTAGGCTAGACAGTGGTGAGAACAAAATCATTTTAACAGAATACAAGATTGAACACCAGGCTGTTCTGTCAACTTTAACAATTACTCATTAATAAAAACTCGGGTTGCTGCATTTTCATTGCCAGTTTGAACATCACTGGCTAGCCTCGATTAGCCCAGAACACATTTGATCATTTTAGGTAGTGGTATAATTTAAAACCTTTCAAGATTTAGAAAGTAAAATCTTTCTGTGACTAGGAAGTACTTGAAAAGGTCAAATACTAGCTTTGGATAAAAAGTCAGTGTGGTCTTTCCAATAAAAGAGAAAAAATTGAAAACTTGAATAGTGTATCTGATAATCTATGTAGATTGGAAACTGTCTTCTATATGTCAAGTTTACAAAGCGAACTGCATGAATTTAAGGATAATTAAAATATATTAGAAAGAGTGATTGGTACACATTAAAATGTCAGTTATCTAAAAAAAAAAAATGCTGACAATTTACAGAAAAACCTTCCTGTTCTAGGCTTGAAGGCACTGAAATATCTCTGTCTTCTTGCTGGTTTTGTTTTTTCTCTTTTTTGATTTGCTAACATATTTCAAGTCCTTGAATAAAAATTATTTATCTCTGTTATTGCCATGTGTAAGGATGTCCTAGTTGAAACACTATGAATTTAATAAAAATAATGCTAGCTAATGGAACCTAGTGATGGACAGTTAGATATACATTTAGACATAGGTATTTTTTATTCTTTTCACTACCTTTTTGCATGTGGTAGTATTAATCTTTATTTTCACTATAAATCAAAGATTTATTATATTATGTTCTCAAAGATAGTTAACCAGGATAAAGACTGGAAAAGGAGTATCTTGGTCTACAGATCATAGACCAGCAGGTAGTAGTATTTGAGAAGCCACCAAAAAAATATGACAAAAACTTTATTTAGTGTCTTTTAAGTATTTGACTATTACAAACATTTGTTGAAAACCTCTTCTTATTCATGAGGTATGCAGAGGATATATCTTTATAAAGGACCATAGATCAGTAGTGAGAATATGAGATTTTTTTTTCAGTCTCCCCATCTTTTAATTTCTGGTAGGCTCACCTCATTGAATAGAAACAACTGTCTTTTGCATAAAATGTTTTTAAAAAGTCCAAAAATGGTTTTTCAGACTGCAAAAATCTATTATGGTCATTTAGCCTGACCATCCACATAAAACAGCTTGGATGATCCATAATGGTCTTAATCATAACTTCTGAGTGAACTATTGGTTATATTGCTCAAAAAAGAGGTCTGTGGCCAATTTGAGAACAAGCACTGATGGCGAAGCAACTATATCCACAAGTAAGTTGAGCTCATGATTGATTATCCACACTGTTACAACCCACATATTAACTCTCATTTGTATTTGCATAATTTCAGCTTCTAAATACGAACCTCAAGACATTACATACGGTCGCAATATTACCTTTGATTTCCCATCTAGACACTTCATGTTGCAGCTGGCCAGACTATGTGTTCTGAACAATTATCAGGTACGCCTCTTTTCACTGTTTATAGGTGAGCATTGATCATGATATTTATGAATTTGTAGTAATTGCTTCATAAATGAGAACCCTGGACTTCTTCCTGCCGGATGTTATTGTGCAAATGCAGATCTCAGAGTGTTTTTCCTCACTTCACCATTCAGTTGCAGCCTCCCTGTGTCTCGCAGTGTGATTGGTCACATCATCAGTTATTTTAACAAAGATGTGACGTGCTAAATGCTGTAATTCCTGCTACAATGAGCTTATGAATGAGTCTCCGATGGGAATGTAACTGTGGGGCTTGGCAAAACAACAGACCAGAGGAAACACCACTAAGATACAGGATACAACAGAGTGGGTTATATCTCTGGGTAAATTAGAAAGAATACGCAGAACACAAGGCTCTTTCAGGACTTTACATACTGATATGTATGTAGCGGGGGCTGCTTAGCATAGAGAAAACCCTACGATTTGGGGAGTGTGGAAGAAAGCTTACAAATAATTCTCAAACCAGCCAAAAAAGGAACGCTATGAAAGCTGACATCTTCAGTGTTGACTGTGCAAGGATGAAAACAGGCTGTCCATCAAAAGCATCACACAATATATAGCAAAGCAAGCTATGTATACAGGTTGCCTACTGGCAGTGCTTAAATCTCACAGTTAGAGGGGCCCATAGAGGGAGCGTGAAGTGGCTACATTCCTAATTTAGGCATCCTCGATAATCCCATAATTACACAAGATGAATTCAGAACCTTGTGCCTTTTAATAATGCAGGGCTAGCTGCAATTTCACCCTGCAGGCAGAGACACAGAAGTGTAAAGATCAGTTAAGACCTCAGCACACAATGTCCCCTTCAGCTGTGCTTGGAGGCTGATCCCTCTGCCTAGGTTTTGTCCCACACTACAGGCAGATCTTGCTCCCTTTTGAAACACCCTAAATGTGTCACTGGGACAAGGAGCTTGCTACTAGGTCAGCATTGTCCTTATGTTACACCATCTCTCTTTGCTGGTCCTGTGTGTTTGGGGTGATGTATCTGAGGGTCGTTGAAAGCCACTGGCATGTGCACTTGTTCCTTTTCCCATCTCTGAATATCTGCACCCGTAACTCATGCATCCAAGGGGTACAGTGTCTAGACAAGACCAATGTGAGTGCAGCTTTCTGTTCTTTGCTCAGAAATACTGTCTTCCTGCATGAATTTCCATCTCAGTTCCAATAAAAGCACTTCTCCAGGTGAATTAAAATTGATTGCATGAATATTCATAGGCAAAGAAAACCATTAGTCTATATGTAACAGGATTGCACATGCATGTTTGCAAATAGATTTTCCTAAGTATTAACTCAGTTCCTCTTGAGAAGATACAATAATCACTCTCTTTTTTCTCTCTTCTATAATACAAGTCAGCTTATGTTACACTCCCTTCATGTGTTTCCACAGATATGTCCCCCATCACCATGGTCATGACTGCATTATGCCATGCAATATTGGCAGAATAGCAGGCATAAAATTGTCTTTATGCTAACGTTTCCTACAGGAAAGTGATGTTAAATGACTTGTCATTAGAATGTTCTGAATGTCTGGAGCGGGACAAGAAATTAAACTTATATCTCCCACTCCCCCATCAGTGACATCACTGATTTTTCATTGCATCTGGTATGTTTAACATGACCTCAACTTTCTCCCTGCTACTTTATTCTGCCAAGGGAAAGTAAGTAAAGTGCATTTTTAGCCTGCTATCCTACTAAAGCCAAAGTTATAAAACACTCCAGTTTTCTGTTCAGCAGTCTTTTTCCAGAGTCAGCAAGCCAGAGTTATTGTACTGGGCAATACAAGGAACAAGTGTGCAGATATTGTGGTGTGCAATGAAAACAGATGTTGCATGTATTGCAAGGAAGGCAAGAGATTCTGAGATTTAAGTGCAGAAGGCGATATAAAAACAACCAGAGGTAACTAAACAGAGAAAAAAAGGGACGTAGCACTGCACTGCTACAGTCGGAAATCAGGCTTCATCCCTTGTGGTGTACACTGAAGTATTTTGTTAGAAAGTTGGGTGCTTGCATGCTTTTCTGAGACACTGATTAAAAGGAGTTGCTGATTTACTGCTGATGCATCACTTCCATGAAGAGGAAAGAGAGCTAATGGTATATATTCTAAATGCAAATAAATGTGAGATTTCTCTTTTTCTTTCTTTACTTTTTTTCTTTTCTTTACTTTCTTTCTTTCTTTTTTATCTTTCCTTTATTTTTTCTTTCTTTCTTGTTCTTTCTTTTTTCTCTTTCTTTATTTCTTTCTTTTTCTTTCTCTTTGCTTTTCTTTCTTTCTTTCTTTCTTCCTTTCTTTCCTTCCTTCTTTCCTTCCTTCCTTCCTTTCCTTACTTCCTTCCTTCGTTCCTTCTTTCCTTCCTTCCTTCTCTTTCTCTCTTTTGTTCTTTCCTTCATTGTTTTATTCTTTCATTCCTTCCTCAAAGTTACTCCTGCTCAAATGAGGAAGAGTTTGCCTTTAACCTGTAATTAACTGCATTTTTCTTTTCCAGACCACTGGATTTTAGTAAGGTCTGATAGCTATCACTAATTTGTTTCTGACATTTTACTAGCCACTAGTCTGTGACTGAAAAAAGGACATTTATTTTGAAAGAAAGAGAAAGTGTTCTCCAATGCTTACAGCTTGTTCACAGTATAGAAGCAGGTTAGGGCAAAAATACATTTCTCAGTTATTTTAAGAGTAGGTTTGAAGCCACATGTATACAAGGCAATAGTAGTGACCCATACTGTCAATAATAACATACTCAGTACCCTATAAAAGAACTATTTTAAAATCACAATGTAACTATGTGTGTAAAAAGTTGAAATGTCATATTGCACCATTTTTAATTCATTTTTTCATAAAAGTGTAGGGACTGCTGCAAATAAATTAGTCACTGAATCCCTAGTTCCTTTATATTAGTTCTTTTAGAATAGACCCATCAAATATCCCAAGAAGCATTGTCGCACCAGAGTGTTCCTTCAGATCTCTGACAAGAGACAGAAACTTGGAGATTGATACCTAACAGCTTTTATTTGCAGCAGGAACCATTTTTCCCATGAGCTGACCCAGATAGCAGTTCCAGGAATAGTTTGTAGGACAGAAACATCTTACACAAATGGCAATGCTTAATCTAAAACAGTAAAATAGGAGGATTTTTAAAATTATTATTTTTCTTCACCTGTAAACTCTTCAAATTATGGAGAGTCATTTAAATTGAGCCAAAAGAATGAAGGAATTAATATTATTTCAGGTTTCAGGAAACTATTTTTGAATTCTATAAACATAAAATCTAAACCACATAAAAACTTGCCTTCCTTAGTTCTTACCTTCTTTGATCACTGACAGATTCATTTTTAACATGATGGGCTTAATAGTACATAGACTGTTTTTACAAGCTAATACGAATTCAACTACATGGGCTCCAATGAGCAGAATTTTTTACTCTGCATTGTTGATGTAAACGCTCATAAATAAATGACAGATTTATTCCTGAAAAGTGCATTCTCACATTTGTTTTATTAAAAATTATTAAAGCAAGACATTTATTTTAATTTGGGATTGTTTTCTTCTTCTTTTGTTTGTTTGTTTGTGTGTATGGTTTAGATGCCATATAAAAGCTGGTTCCCTTTCTCTTGTAATAAATAAAATAGTTTCAAATATGCCTGTCAGACAATGACAAACTATTGCAATATGCTTCTAATGAAGGAGGTAAATACAGTAAATAACTTTCTGACAGATTTTTTATGTTGTTGTCTGGGCAGGTATTTGTTCTCTTTTTTTTTTACCTATTCAGTTCAAATTGTCAAAATAAACAAACAAATCCCGAACCTATTAAATACTAACCCCATGTGAAAAAAAAACCCACTATATCATGTAGGAGAAGGAAACAGTGCTTTGAAAGGTATTTTTACAAGCAGTCACCTCGACATTTCTTCTTTACTTGACTGAAATAGTCTGTTTAGAATGTATTATGGAAAATGCCTGACCTGTGAAATAAACCGAACATGCTGCAAGATAGTGGGATCTTTATTAATGTAAATTAGCAAGCCCGAATATTTTGTTGCACAGGGGGTGAGTTGGAAACAGTGTAATCTAATTAATCTTCAGTTTCATTTATGTGCACAGATATTTGCTCCTGTAACAGGGAAGACTGTTTCTTTTGGCAGCAGCCAGGATGTGGAAGCCTCCAGTATTTGCAGGCTGATAATAGGACTAATGTGCTGGCACCCTGACAGAGGGCACAGGAGGGCATGCTATTAGATAAGTGTTTCTGCTACATTACCCAGACAGCATTGCCCTTCACGGAATGTTCCAGCCATTGTGCAGTTTGATATCACACAGCTATAGAATGCTAATGGCAACGTAATTATGTATTTTGGCTTCCTTTTTGGCAATAGTCTGTACTTAAGCAAAATTTAGTACCATCTTATATGCTCCTACAGCTGGATAATTAAAGGGCATTTCAGTTTTCAGAACAGGGAACTAATGATATGAAGATCAGTGGCTATTTAAAGAGTTATTCACTCTGCTTAGGGAGTCCTGAAAATTAGGTCTGTTTTCAGGCACAAAATATATTTGGTAACAAAAGAATGACAGTTCAGTGTAATTTAGCTAAATTTATTGCTGCCGGGTTAATGTGTGTGTCACATAGGCGTCCTCGTATTTTCCCTCAGCAGGCAAAACTCTTGCTTTTAAGTAGAATTAGCGGGTTCATAGCTTTACTTTGAATGTGTGACAAACGCGATGTCATAGAGCTTCAGGAAACTCAGAATTAAGACTGCATTTTCACAAAGTGACACAGACCGGTAGTGCAGGAACAACAATACACTTGCTGCTGTCCCAAAGGAATATGATGTTCTCGCTGATCAATTTAAGGATGTCTCTGTGCAGTACAGGATATCTTAAAATGAGATAAATCTGCAAAGAAGGTGAAAGTATTAACTTGATTTATGGACCAGCTTTCTGACTTGTCCTCATGGGCACTCAGCTAGAAAGTTATTTTCAATTCTTATCTATTGGTGAATACCAGCATAGAGATGTCCACAGAACACAGCTGTTAACAATGTTCTCTGAGCAAAACATGGTCACTAGAAATTAATTCAGTCCTGATAGCTTACTTGTCCATGAACATGTAAATGAAAGCCTAGGTGAGATTCTTGTATCAAACTAAGCAGTAACCCAAGCAGCAGGGCTTGAGTTATCACCACACACTTAGGACAGTTTTAAGATTAAATTAAAAACATTAAATTACCTGGAGTTTAGTAGCACATGGTGCTTCTGCATGCCAATTACTGTGTTCCAAAGGAGGAACAGAGGCCATATGTGTTTTGAGTCTGCTTTTTCCCTCATGATGGCAAGGGTGAGATGTGTCGGCATCGTATTGCTTGCGAGCATGTGGCATCCGTGGCTGTTCTCAGCGCCAAGGAGGAGCTGCCTGGCAGCTCCCCTCAGGCCTCGCTCCTGAGCCTTGTAAGCTTCCCTGGGAGCCTCTTCGTAGCCTTAGAAGGTTCCCTGGCTTCAAATGAGCTAAGTAAGCTCCGGATGACAGCCCGTCACACAAAGCAGCTGCTCCTTCCTGCTCCCCTCAGAAGCTGGCTCTCGACCCCAAATTCCTGCAGCATTCCAATCCTGTGGTGTTTACACGGAGGGAGGGTTGGGACCATGGGGGCAAGGGCACAACTGTACCCTGCTCTGCCTCTTTGGCACTATGGGCAGTGAGAAGGGATGGCTCTGTGAGTGCGACAAGGTTAGCCACAAAAGCATTAGCCTGGTTACATTATGCTCAGCAGCTCAGTGGCTTGGTATCTATTTAGAACGTAAATAGATAACATATTCCCCTTTCCCACCCCCAAACTGTATCCGCAGCATACGGAGGTTCAAGTGACAAAGCATTCCACGCAACAGGGTTTGTATATCCTGGATTTGGATCCATGTATTCACAGCTATATTTCGCATGGAGGCTTGGTTGCAACGGTTCTTAAAGTAGCTCCTTCTCATGCAGAACTATTAGAGTTAGTATGTTATAGCTGGTGTCCTCAGCTGTTCAGTCCTGCAGAGAAGTGTCTAAAATGACTGCACTTCTGCCTGCTTCGTTCTTATGCTGTACGACTTTTGATACACAGCTTATCAGAAACAGTAAAGTATAACTCATCAAATAAGGTGTACCTAACCAAAAATTCTTTAATTCTGATACCTAAACGCTGTGCAGCTTATTCGGCACTGACAGATGGAGTAAAATTATGTGGTCAGCTCTAAGAATCAACAATAAATTATTTTATAATTATGTATTCATAACAGGAAGACATGCTCACTAATTCCCTTAGCAAGGGGGAAGCAGTGAGTGATTTACTAGGAAAGCACAGTAGAAATGGAAACAAAGTCACCAGCCAGTAAACTCTAATGGAATACCATTTCTGAATATCGTTATATCAATGATTAATTTGCATCATGCTTAATAGCAGTCATCATTAAAAATTGAAATGTGTCAATTACTGTGTATATCCATTTACTCACCTATGCTTCTGAGAACATTAAAAAATGAAGGATAATTAATTAGGAACAACACAGGGTCTCATTTTGTAGGTTTTGTCTCATGATTTTCAAAAGCCACGCTCCCATGCATCTGTTGTCTGAAGAGGGGAAGGAGTTCTGCACAGTGACAAGGGCTGCTTCAGTCCTAGCAGCCACAGGAGGGTCTCCTGCTTCCTTCCAACACCTCTCCCACTCCTGTTCTTCCCTGCTCCTCTCCCCCAGTAAATCTGGTAGCAAGTACAACCCTCTGAGCAGATGGGTAGTAAATACAGAGCTGGAGATTCTGTCTGACAATTAAAATAAAAGTGTCTGACTCGTCATTACAAGTTACATTATCTAAAGACCTTGTACCACACTTCTATTTTAAATGCACTTTTTTTCCTGACTAACCTTTTAAGAAAGTGCAGTGTTTAGAGATACCTACGTTTTGGAGTGCCAAACTTGACACCATATAAGGATCTGTTTTACGGACAGAGCCAAGAGCTCTCCTGCTTTGAGAAGCAGGCCCCTTGCAGCAGCCTTGGGGTGGGCACTGTCTCCCCGATCCCCCACCAGCATTCCAGCCCCCGGCTCACACTTTATCTGCTCCAGCAACTGGGTGCACACAAGTGTTAGACAGTACACCTGCAAAACCAGTTGGTCCCTATAAATTTTACAAGTGCATATTCTAACACTTGCATGCCCCGCTGCTGCTGCAATGCCAGGAGCATTGGCTGTCACACACCGTGGGGAGGTTCAAGTGTAAAAACCTGCCAGGAGCACATTTATGAGTGAATGCTCATCTCGGTGCCAAACATTCTGCAATAATGCCATTATTATAGCACCTCGCACCATTCTACACTGATGCTAATAGTGCTCATGCTGAAGAGGTCACAAGCAAGGGAAGGCTGGTAGGCTTTTTTCGAGATCTCATGAGGAGGAAGTTATCACCAGCGACAGAGATTTTGGTTTTGGTTTATGTTTACTGAAAACAAGAAGTCTGCTAACCTTGCCAGAAATCAGTAAGCTTTATCCCTCAGACCAATGAAACGGGATCTGCTTAACTCCCCAAAACTCTTGGCAGTATTTCACAATGAGGTATGTCACCACATTTTAGGTGGACTGTTTTGTCTTGTTTTCTTTACTGACCTGCTGTTCTAATGCTATTTGCAGATGACAACATTAGATAAATTTAAAGGCTATATAACTTAAAAGTTACATGATAACAGTTTTCCTGGCCTGATGGCCATAAGCAGAACTGAGAATAGGAATAAGTCTTTTATGAATGTACAATTCATATTTGCCAGCCAGCTGAAACTGGGAGCAGTTTGTTCCCAAATTTATTTTTTTAATTGGATACAGTTTGAGCAGATCCTTGTAAAGAGCCATTACATAGTAGCTACTGACAAGGATCCTGTGAGGCATTGGAGTGCTGGTACAAACAAATTTAAAGGGCTAAGGTCACACTTTTAACAGACAAAATCGCTGTAAAAGACTCCATACCTATTCTTTCCTTTTTAAAGTGAAAGTGAAATCTAGAACAAGAACTATAATAAATATCTGCAATATTCAGTTTTCTCTTTTGACAGATGCTGAGCCACTGAAAGCATCTGGGAGAAGCTCAGCACCAGATAACTTCCTTCACTAGAAGTGTCTTTGCATTCCCTTTTCGGCCATATCAATACTTGTCCATCATTCCACCTACAACAGTATTAGCTAGCCCCCATTGCCTATTCCCAGTCTCCGTAAGTTTCTTTGCCCTCTTCAGCCTTCTTATTCCTAGTTCTCTTTCCCTCTGGTTGGACCTTGGCAACTTCTCATTAGAAAGTTCAGCATAGACCTGCTGCTACTGCTTTCCTCCTCTTCAACTCCCTTTTTAACTCTCTTGCTGCTCTGCATGTTCTGGTGCCCTGACTTCTCCCTGCTATTCACAGTTCATTTTTTTGCTCTTCACCTCCTAATAGGGTTCAGGCCACTCTGGCACCTGTCTTCTACCTGCACTGGTGCCCTCAATGGTATCTGTGTGTCTCAAGAAGTCTCCAGCTGAAGGAATCATCTGCATATTCAAACACCTTACTGATTCCAGTGGTTGCTTTGTTATAGCCTTCTCCTTGACTTCTGGACCCATATGCTACCTTCTCCTGGTTTTCTTTAATCATTTGAAATCTTGTTGCTTCCCTCCCACCTTCTTTTGGTACTCCATAGGGCTTATACTATGAATGATCATTTAAATTTAGTCTATTGGCTATTGTTCCGTACCTAATTGTAAACACATTTAATTCATATTCCACCTTCATAGTAAAAGATCCCTAACATGGTAATTTCATTTGCAAACCTGATTAGATTTAAAAAACTAGGAGTTTTTTTCCAGCACTGCAAAACTTATCACACAAGTACATACGCAAATATACAACTTATATAGTATGTTTACTATTGCTGTCTTAGAATAAATCAGAAATGTTCTGTTGCCTGTCATAGGTACCACAGCACTGAATTGCAAACAACAAAGGGTATTCACCTTACCTCAAGCAGCAGAGGTGTGCTATTTGTAATCTATTCCTGCTCTCCCCTCAGTATGCCTTCCTCTCCTGATGATACAGGTTTTAACCCTTGTATGGAAAAAAAAAAAACCTTGTATGGAAAAAAGTTTTGCAGACTTTTTTCTTAATAGCTTTTGCACATTTGGATTTTGTGTTTGGCCCAATCTTATCACACTAAAATTAGGACACAGTCAGGCACTGTCTCAGCTGGGAGGCAGAAACCAATAGCCGAGAACTGGTAAGAAGCAGATTCTTAAACTACCTCCTACCTGCTCCTGAGTCAGTAGCACTATTTCTCTGGTCCATTTGGAAGTCTAACAGCTCTAAACAGCCAATTATTTAAGCTAATCTGTTTGCCTTTCCACTGTATCAGAAGGGACAGAAGGAAAGACACATCTAGATTTAACACTCCCATGCTCCGGGGGGGTGGATGAGTGCTCTCAGGAACATGTCACCATTCCCAGCCAGCCCTCACCCACAACGTTTCATCTCCTGCAGGAGCACGCTGGAGAAGGCAGCTGTGCAGATCTGGCTTTGGTGCAGAATTAGGAGCTCGAATACAGCCAGAGCACATACCCTCCCCCCTGCTCAGAAACGTGGAAATGCTCTCAGATCTGGGAATGCAGGTAATAACTGCAGCCATGAAGTTGTCTCAGCTGAGGTGCAGGGATTCTTGGCAACCCCAAGATTTCAGCTGTTCTTTTCCATCTCTCCCTCTAATTTTCTTTCACCAGGTCAGGGGGCTCCACCTAAGCTGCACCATGGGGAGACACAGCCCTTGGCCAGATTGTCTGGTTCCCTTCTGATCACCAACCTCCCAGATGAAGAACTTACTTAGAGAATAAACAGTCAGCAGGTCACTGAAGGCCATCCTGAATATACATAACTATCTAAGCACCCATGCAATGACAGGGTCACTTGATGACTATCAATTATTACAACATTTAAAGGTCACAAAAGTCCTGAAATACCTGCTTCACTGGCTAAAACACATGTTAACAGTCTGAAACCTAACATTCTGTGAAGGCAGTCAGGACTTCTATGACTTTTACAGTTGAACCCTGCCAAAGTGAACCAGACAGCAGTTTAAATGCAAAGAGGAGAAGAGAGAAATTCAAACATAATCTTTTTCTGAGAAGCAATAAGCTTGCTTTATTACATTTTGTGCAACTGACCTTGCAGAACATTTCTATATTGCAGAGAGTAAGATTTTATGTCATAAAAACAGTTAGAAAAGGAACAAAGGAAAAGGGACTAAGTTTTGCCTGGGGTAAACAATTACTACTGAAGCTGTGCCAGTTCACACGACGTTGGTCAAGGTTTCTCACGACCCAAAAAAACCCCCAAACAATACCAAAACTTGGGCTGAAAAAGAACCATCCACAACCAGGAGCCTAATACATCAATATAAAGCTGATCTACGGAGCACTGAGATTTATTCTGTAGGGAGCAACCTTTGCTGGCCAGGACACGGACCGCATGACCTAAAATGCCTTTTCCATCTATTTCAGAGATGCACAGTTATTTTAGCAGCTTCGTTTCTTTTCTCCACTGCAGGGTAATAGTATTAGCGGTGGATCTGCCAGAGGAAACCAGGGCTCTCAGGCAGTTGTAAAAATAGACTGATGCATGCAGAGCACGTGAGTCCAGCACCTTGCCGCCCGGGCTCGAAGCAAGCCGGAGGGAAGAATCTGGGAAAGTCTGGAATGGCAGCGGGCGCTGGGGGTGCAGCTCCCGGCTCAAGGAGCGAGGGGAGGTGCTGCAGCCGCATGTGCACTTGTTTACTACAGCTTGCAGGCTGCTGCCCTGTTTAGTTGCCTCGCGGCTGCGCTCCCATTCATTATTTCCCCTGTTTGTTTATTCTGCGGCATTTATGGATATCCCTCTGGGGATCTGAGGAATCGCATTAAGAGCTCGTCTATCTTATCTGGGAGACAAGCCCTGCACCCCGAAGGCTTCCTCCGCCGGGGCCCCGGAGCCGACGAGCGGTTGGACGGGAGGGGAGGCCCCGCACTGCTGCCGCAGCCCTGGGAACTGCTAGTTTTAACTCTTTGCTTGCGGAACAGTTCTCAGGCAGAAAGGAATAGCCGCCCACCCTCCGATCCGGTAGCACTGAAAATCTAGGTAGGGCTGCTTTAAGGGCAGGTAGATCCGGGTGATTGCCAAAGGCACGATCTTAAAACCAGTGAAGGGTTGCTTAGCCATAGATAAGGGAAGCCCTTGCTTCAAACCCTGCCAGCACCCCAGGTCTCTTCCCAGCTTTGAAAGGAGACAGTCGTTCCTGCACTGATCACTTACACAAAAATGAAAGTAATGAAACCTGCAAACCTCCCTGGTCCGGTGCCGCTTCCCAGCCCAGAATAAAATCAAGGCTGGGCCTTTTTCTGTTGTAAATGTGATTATTTCCCTTCAAGCACCTGTC
>JANHGB010048660.1:28476-39466 GCA_026283785.1 Coracopsis vasa
GGTTTAGATGGAGCTGAGGAACAATTCCTTCCCCAAAGGGTGCTCAAGCATTGGAACAGGCTGCCCAGGGCAGTGCTGGAGTCACCGTCCCTACAAGTGTTCACACACCATGGAGACAAGGCCCTCAGTGCCATGGGTTAGTGGTGGCCTTGGCAGTGCTAGGGAATGGTTGGACTGGATGAGCTTAAAGGTCTTTTGAAACCAGCAGTGTTGTGTAATGATAACATGATCAGGACCCCTACAGCTCTAACATTAGTGAAGGAAGGACAATTGTCTCCATGCAGAAACTCTCCACTCCCCAAGTCTGCTTGGAACAAGAGCCCTGGAGATGTTTTGCTTTGTTTCTAAATTGTATTTTTAGCCAGCATAAAACATGGCATAAGAAGGAAAACTCACTCCAGTTTCAGCTGTGCTGAAGGATGGGCCAGTTCCCAAGCTGAGTGAACAGATACCCTTTACTACTAGAAGAGATAAGGAAGATTGCTGATTTGCAGCCCTTTCCCACTGCAACCTTAAGCAAACAGGGTTTAATTAGATCAATAATGATTAAAGTTACTTTGGCCAGAGAAGACTCTCAGTTCCTTTAATGGTGATGAATCCACTGTCTCAGAAAGGAAGAACAAAAACAAAGCAGAAAAGAGAAAGGGGATTTTTGCCAGCCCTAATAATTTAAAATAGTTTTGTTGTTCTCTTTAGTTCAAAATGCTGGGTACTGTCACAATAGCTCTTTGATATTGGACACTGATATTGATCTGGGTGCATCTGTCTCACTCAGCAGCTGATAACGACAGCACACGTGATTTCCTGTTATTGAAACCCCATAGACATTTCTGGATCCAGAGCTTGGCAGCTTCAGGGATCCGTTCCCATCAGCAGTCCAGTGTCTAATGCTCTCATTGCCTTTCAGCCGATGGAAAGAGGATACGCTGCAGCCCTGCTGAGTTGTAAACAACTTGTTTACCTTCTTCTCGGTGTAATCTGTGTCTGCTTCTGTCGGCTGCTGTGGCATCAACAGAGCATTAAAACACACCGTGCTCATAGGCTGATGTGCAGAAAACAACCCAAGGAGCCTTTCCAGGCTCTTCCTTTGTAGAGCACGGGAGGTTATTTATACCTGTTGTTTCCAGTCAGCCAAAGCAGCCCTGCTTTTGCATGTGGTTAGCTTTGAAGAAAACTAGTTTCCTTTGTTCATTCTTCTGGCATGAAAACGTAAGGAGTGTGGGCCTGACACTGCTCTTTCAGCAAAACTCCGTTTGGGTCATGCAAAAAGAGACACTGTCTTTTTCACATGCTGTTTATGTTTGAATAGAAAAAGTGAAAGAGGTGTGTGATTTATAGATCCTCAAATGCCAGGGAAGCACCCTTGCAGCAGAAGGCTTGGTTGAGGGGCAAAACTGCAGATTTTAAGAGCATGCAAAGTAAGGGGAATCTGAAAACATTTGGAAAGTCTTGAGTCTGTCCCCTCCATGCTCCTGACCAGGATTTGGGAACAACTGCACAAGACACTGACCCAGAAATAACTTCCCTGGGGATTAGTGCAATGGGCAGTGAATAGGAATGACAGTGCTCAGGTATGAATGCACTCTCTTTGTAGGGGAGGTGCAGAGCAGCTCTCAATCACTCTCAGAAAGCTGATCCTGCTCCTGTTGAAATCAAGGACAAACCTGTGATCAGATTTGGGGATTTTAAGAAGTGATGGAAATTTGGGCAGCACAGATTCGAAGCTGACAGTAGTCCACATTGCTGTCTGCCCATGCATCTGACACACCACCATCCCTTTTCAGGGGGATGCTTTCCTTGTCAGCCTCCCATCTGCAGAACACAGAGGATCGATAATGGGCAACTGTTTTGGGGCATACTCTCTATGAGTGATTTTGAATTACTTCTGAAAACTTCTTCTGAGTAGTTGATCTTAATAGAAAAATACCTTTCCTTGCGTTTTACACCACCTGCTTGTTCAGTTTGGTGAAAAACTTGAGGTGCTCTTGAATAAAACCCAGGCAGTTACTTTCAGTGCTCATGCCTGAAAATAGAAACTTGGTTTTGATAAATACCGGCTTCTGTCTCCCTCAGGCGCAGTGGAGACTTTTTGATATTCAGATTGAACTGGAGCTGTTGTAAGATCATGACAGGGAATTTAGCAGAATAGAATAGCCTGAACAGGGTGATAATCCAGGCAATCTCATTTAGGCATGGCATCATCGCAGGCAGGCACCCCTGAGAGGGGAGAGCAAGAAACCATCTAATCTGCCCAGACAGAATTGCCAAGCTTCACCAGTCTGTCAGAAAAGGAGAGGTGAAAACCAGCATAGAGGGTGCTGGTGTCCCTCGTCTCTTCACATCCCTGTTAGTACCTATGCAACGAACTTGGATAGCTCAAGGATGATCCAGCCCATTGTTAGGCACCTGCCTCCTCTGTTGATGAAGAACTTGTACTGAATAAATATTATTTCTACCTCTTCTCTTGAAGCTTGGCCACTGTTTCACTGTTTTGGCAGGTATGCAACTGAAAATGAAAAACATTGAAGGCCTTTCCCCAGTGTCTAGGGAATTTGGCTGTGAATAAGAATAAGTTTAAATCCTTGTCTCCTCTTGTTTCTTATCCTGTGTTCAAGCAGTATGTGCAAAAGTGGTGCCTCCTCATCATTTTAGTCACCTGGCTTCTCAGAGAAAAATGGGCACATATTGCTGACTAAATATAGCCAACAATAGATATGTCACTGATCAGCCCTGCAAAGGAATGGACTTGACTGCTGCCTGGGCGTTGGTGACTTAAACAGCATGGAAAAGGTTTTACTAGAAGTATAAGAAACCATGGGAACCTCATAATGTTCAACAAGGCCAAGTGGAATGTCCTGCACCTGTATTGGGGTAATCCCAAAGCCCTGCAAGAAGGACTTGGGGGTACTGGTGAATGCAAAACTGAGTATGACCCAGCAGTGTGCACTTGCAGCCCAGAAAACTAACTGTATCATGGGCTGCATCAAAAGGAGCGTGACCAGCAGGTCAGGGGAGGTGATTTTCCCTTCTCAAGCAGGTCCAGAGGAGGGCCACAAAAGTGATCAGAGGGTTGGAGCACCTCTCCTATAAAAACAGGCTGAGAGAATTGAAGTTATTTAGCCTATAGAAGATTCTGGAAGACCTTACAGCAGCCTTCCAGTACTTAAAGGGGGCCTACAAAAAAGGTGGGGAGGCACACTTCATCAGGGAATGTAGTGATAGGGCAAGTGGTAATAGCTTTAAAAGAAAGGGGTAGATTTAGACTGGATACAAAGAATAAGTGTTGTGATGAGGCACTGGAACAGGTTACACAGGGAAGCTGAGGCTGCCCAATCACTGGAAGTGTTCAAGGCCAGGTTGGATGGGGCTTTGAGCAACCTGGTCTAGTGGAAGATGACCCTGCCCAAGGCAGGGGGGTTGGAACTAGATAAGCTTTAGGGTCCCTTCCAGCCCAAACCATTCTATGATTCAGCATTCTGTGAAACAACATTTCCTAGTTTTTTTCCGTATGTTCATTCACAACCTGCTCATTATAACTGACACTGAAACAACGTCTTCAAACTCAACTGATTGCCCACTGTATGACCTGAAGTACACAGTTAACTTCTGTGTTTTACCTGACCAATGTAAGAAAAAGTTATTATGTTCCTCTGATTGCAATTTACATAATAAACTGATCTGTGACTGACAACGTGATGTATTTAGTTCTTTTAGAAGAACTAAATGTGGTTGGCAAACTGTTTTCACATTGCCTTTTTCCTGTTTTCTTTATGATCATATGCTCATGAAGATATCACAGAAAACAGTGTGAGGCTAAAGGTAGAAAAGTACAGACAGGAAAATCATTTTCAGAAAGTTCAGAGTCATAGGATTCCTAAATGTTTTCTGCAGCTAGTTTCTAGATAGTAAATCATTATTTAGTCAGACTATGAATAGTGAAAAAAAATGTTTCCCCATTTGTTATAAACAGTAACTTAAGCTGGTTTACTCCATGCTAAGTCTGCTTCTTTAAAAGAAAGGAAACACATCCAGCTCTTAAGTTTTGTTTTTCATTGTGGTTTGTAGTGATATCGTTAGGAGAGGTACATAATAAATTAATGATAGGAAATTGCAGAATAGGTCAAGGTCACTTTGTGCATAAATTGGAGGTCTAGAGTTGTACATTTCGTGCTGTTTGCCTTATACCACTTTATTGATTTTTTCTCTCTGAGGAAAAAAGAGAAAGAAGGTCTTGAATAGATTTTTATATCCTCAGTCTATTCTAAAGCTGCCTTTGTTCTGATGTTCCTGATGTTCCCACACTTTCATGGCAATAGCAAAGTCCTGCTAAACTGCAGTTCTGTTGTAGCACAATGACTCAAGACCCAATGGCAATTTTAATCTTATAAAAAAATTTGCCAGAAGAGTCAGAGAAATTTGTAGCCCACTCAGCTAAGAGAGAATGGACAGAGAAATCTCTTTAACCTTTCATCTGACTCAGAAGCAGAAGCTGACTATCACCTGCTCTTTCCATCGTTCAATATCCTTATGAAGAGAATTGCAGTGCATTTAGAAGTTTAGTTACCACACCCACAGTAAAATATAGCAACTATGGTATAGAGTGAGCTGGTTCAAATAAAATTGAATAATAATTTGCAGTGAGATCAAGGTAGAAACAGATCCCTATGAGTTGATTACAATTTCTGAAGGGGTAGAAAACAACCCTGTCATTGATCATTGGTGGATAGGAGTAAGCCTTTATACTTCTGCAGGAGTGTCTGACTCATGGAGGGAACAGCTAGCATCAGGGAGCTGATGCAGAAGGAAAGCTGTCAGTGATGCTTGGTTACCTGGGAAAGAGAAGAGACAGTCTAATGAGAATCACTAGGCAAGTTCCTCAAAGATCTGACCATTAAAGGATGAATTGCTCTATATTTAAAAACAGATATATTTGAAAAGATTTTGGGTACTAAATGGTTAGAAGGGAGGGTGTTAGGATGATCACTTGCCTGAAAGGACAGTGTCAAACCTAAGTCTATCCATATGCCAATGTTCGTATTCCATCTCCTGTCAGGTGTGTAAATTCCTGCTTCGTTTCACATGATTTTTTTTTCACTTTCTTTGTCCCGTGCCTCTTTGTCTATGTCTATACTGCTACGTAAAAGCTGTCTAATGTAGATTTATCTTTTGAGTAGTTTATTTTCATCCTCTGCCACCAGCTACCTTGTGTAGATTTCCCAGACATCCACTAAGTATCTCTGATTGGGCCACTCTGATGTTTTTTTGACTATGATTCTGATGAGAGTATGGTTTTTGTTAGATAATGGTGAAGTGTTACAGTCTAGCAGTCTTCTTCAGTAGAAGGAAACCTATTCCCTTCTCCCAGACAGACCTTTTCAGGTGGAGAAGGACACATTACTCCTGGGTGGGTTTTGTAGCCATCCACTACAGAGTGGCATTTCTGTGAGAAGTAAGTGTCAGAGGTAGTAAGCATGGGAAGATGGCTCAGAGCTGACCAGTGATCAGAGGTGCTTCAGGCCAGAAATGAGACTTAATAACCACTAGTAGAGTGGCGTTTCTTGGTAGTTGGGTCCTACCTCAAATGGTATTGAAACTGGAGATCAAGAAAAGGAACCAAACTAGAAAATACAGCTGGTGAGGTCTGGCAATGATGATAAAGCAGTATTTAAGTGGTAGACTGTGATGATAATGAAACCCTGCTGGTTTGAGAAAAAACTGGGTCTTGAATGTAATGGTTTATATATAGCAGGTAAGTAGCTACTAAGAATGTTTAAACAATACAGGCCACAGTTTCTGAATGTTAATGTGAAACAGCGAGTGCATTCAGTTCATATGAAATATGTTGTTAAATTCACAGACAATCTTTTAGGTGATTCAGAATAATTAAAAATACTAACAATAATTTTATAAAATTTTGTATTAAAATAGGAGGGTTTTCTATTTCCCATTCACTGGGTTTACAGGCTTCCCTGACAGGATCAGCAAATACTGCAAGAAAAATCCTGTAAATCTGACCAAGACGAAAGAATTACAAATTAAAGATTAGAGAAGAATTATTTTATTGGCATTTATTGTTTTATTCACATTAAGTATTCAATAAAGGCAGGAACACGTGGCATATGAAGCTGACAGAATTCATGGTACTTTGGCTAACATTGGTTATTATTTGCAAATAATTTATTTGAAATGGCTTAGAAGTTTTGGCATATGGATTTTAGATATGTTGAAATGTTGTAAGTTCAGGTTAAACTAATAATAAATGACTAATATATCAAGTGAAAATGAAGTGTCCTTTGAGTAGTTTCTGGATTAGTAGGAAGTGAGGTAGTCAACATGTGGGTGGTGAGGGAGCATTCATATATTTAGTTGATATAGCACAGAAGACAAAGCCTGACAGGAGCCTTGAAGTTTATCCTGCAAAGCTTGACAGTGATGGTGTGCCGTCATTAAGGTTTGTTGTTGACGTGACTTTGGTGAATTCAGACTTCAGGGAAAGAACACAAAAGCTGCATACCTGAGTATGGATTTACCTAGAACACCACTAGTCTACCAGCAGTGATCAATAACAGATGCTTAAGAGCATTCATAGCTGGTTTCACTTTGTCTCAGTTTTCTCCACCCATCCAGCAACTTCAAGATACTACAAAGGGGACATAGTGGAGGAACTGGCCAGTGGAGAGCCAGACCATACCATGCCATCCAGAGACATCTGCGTAGTTTCCTGAAGCTGTTCAGATATATTGGCAGAGTACTATGTTTAAGCTAAGCAGCCTGTCTCTCAGTTCCACTGGTGACAGATGAGCCACTGGTTATCTAGTCCTTCATGCAGCATTCCAAACTGTGAATACACTAGGGTAATATAGGATCATACTAACTGAAAAACTGGGGTTTATCGGCTCAGCTGACTTCCTCAGATAAAATAGAAACAAACTTTTCCAATCACTGGAGCCAAATACAGACTCAGACTTAAGAACTGAACATCTTTGGCTAATGGCTCACCATCCTACACAATAACGTTCTTTCAATGTCTTTACTAGTGAGGAAACAACTGTCTGTCCCCTTCTGCAGACAAGTTTTCTCCTACACAAAATCCCTTCAAAGCTGTTTTTCCTGCTCTAAAACTGATCTTCAAGACTGCTTATTTATTTTGCATTCTGCAGCCTGCTGCTAAAATCTATATATTATGTCAGGCTCTAACAAGTGGATGTCTTGAGATCTAACCATGCTTCTTCCAGCTTGCTCTGTCCCTTTCCCAGGGGGATGCAGTAACAGTGATGGAGCATTTGTGCATGTACCTAAGGCTTGTTCACTACTTCATGGTTAGGACATCTCCCTAAGAAACCAAAGGCATAAAATTCTTTTCTTCCAGTCCATATCCTCTGGCCATGGAGCTATAGGAGACAGGCATAACCAGCTAAACTCCCCAGTGAAAGCAGCTTCTCTTCTTTCTGCCAAAGCCATTTCACATGGCACAGTTACTGTGATTCGGGCCTCTCTGTTTATTACAGTAGAGGGTTGTGAATTTCAGCCAGGATCTGGGCAAAAAATACTCCAAAAAATACTGAGCTAATACCTTGAGATAGCCACAACAGCCAAAATTCAGACACAAGTGCTCGCAAAAGGAGCAGGTGCAGGTGCTAAGGTAGCAGTCTGCATAAGTCTCTTAGCACTGAAAGAGTAAATACTGACTAATCAGCAGCTTACATCTATACTGTTAAGTACCTCTGCTGCAGGAAATTATCATATCTCCAAAACAAGGTCTGCAAAGAGTCATGTATTCCCCTCTAGTGCAAGTGTATTCTTTCATAAAGCAGATCCCTGCATTCTGGCTGCCTAGCATTTGACCTGGATTGTCTCCTGAGTGCTCTTGTTCCCAGTGCCCACTGGTAGGATCCTGAGGAAAACAGCCTGGGTTTTATTTGTGAGGGAACTAAGTTGTGTCTCTCCAAGACAGAGCCGCAATGGAAATGATGTTTATGCAGTAGGATGATCATAGAATCATAGAATAGTTTAGGTTAGAAGGAAATCATCAAAGGTTGCCTAGTGTAACCCCCCTGCAATGAGCAGGGACATCTTCAAATAGATCAGGCTGCCCAGAACTGCATCCAGCCTGGCCTTGAATGTCTCCAGGGATGGCACATCCACTACCTCTCTGGACAACCTGTTCCACTATTTTACCACCTTCATTGTAAAGAATTTGTTACTCAAGCACAGGGGATGAACTGAGCAGCTAAATTTTCTGGTAGCATAGACATAACTTCACTTTAGGCCTTTTTTTGCTTTATGTCAGGACCATAAGCATTAGTGTTTAAAACCCAGATATCCTCAATGCTTACTTATGCAGGTGGCATTCCAGTAGAAAGTACTTTGCCTTTTCTGGACTAAATTTTGTTGAAGTTATCCAAAAGTAAGATGGCACTTACCTGCCTTCTAGTTTCTCTCATCAGCTGGGAAGGGTCAAAGTACTCAAGATTACTTTGAGAGCAACATTATCTCAACCACTCTTTTTTTTGGCTGATAAACAGAATGACTGCAAAAACTTCACAGAAGAAAAATGTCTTTGACACCAAATTGGTTTTAAGACTGATGTAGCTGCACTGACTTTGCTGGAATTTGTCCAGGACTTCATCATAGTCTGAATTAAACCAAATAACTCTCAGAGCATGAGTGTTTTATTTGGAAGAAGAGTCTAATCCTAGTTTTATGTTCACTGTGTTTGGCTGTGCAAATTCTGCTCCAGGAGTTGTAAAAGATGTTCAGTTATTATACAATTTTTTAGATAGGATTTTTTTTTTTTTTATTTTATTTAAAACCAAATATTCCTTTTATACAGGAGAGATTTCTAAGGTTAACAGGAGTCCGGCAAACCACTGCATCTATCTACACATTGCTTAGACATAACTACAATGCACATTATAATTCTGATGCAAAACTAGCACAAAAAAAAGCAGTTGAGTTGTGGCGTAGATTCTCTCCTATACAGTTAAAGGATTTTACAAAGCTAGTTTAGGGTGGGGAGATCAAATAGATCTATTATATTTTCATGTGAAACATAGCTAAGATGTAGTTCTGGGCTGAAACATGTCAGTGTAAAATTGACATTATTATGTGTTTACCTGTTTTGCTAGGTTTATCAGTAAAAAATGATGTTACCATCTTCTGATTTTCTAAATGAGATCTAGCATGATTAAGCAAAATCTTGACATTTTGATCTTCTTATGTAATCACTTACAAAATTCTTACAGTGAAAATTTTAGTTAAACCCTTATATTGGAGTCTTTATTTGAGCCATAGAAGTTAGTTCCTGTAATACCAGATATACAAGAAAATAGGTCCACTGAGTACAAAGGACTGTTCTAAAGCTTTAATCCAAAACAGAGCCAGCAGTGAAGGGATTTTTAACTACATGTTTTTAACTTTCATGAAAAAGTAAAAAAATACAAGCACTAAAAATATGAAAACTTGTTTGTTCTGCATTCTTCATCTACTCTCTCATATTACCAGACTATTTTTGCAATAGATACTGTAACTATAGCAACATTCTTTAATGGATAAATAGCATATTAGCAACTGGGCTGAGATGGCTTTTGCAGAAATAAGCTCAAGTAGAATAATTCGTCAATTTATTTTCTCCTTATATAAACATATATCCGTGTTTTATAGTAGAAGAATTCAGGACTTGAAGTCATTATGTGTCATTTTATGTCCATAATAAGTATATTTTATTTGTTCTCAGTGTTCACAGCGATATTTCTGTGACATTATTAAAGAGCATATGCTTTACTGGGGGGGGGGGAGAAAACAGGAAAAAAAATTTATTTATTGAGTCTTCATTTACAGAATATTTTTGTTCTGTATTTTGTCCTATTTGAAAGTCACTTTTTTACTAGCTTTAATAAATATGAACCAGTTTTACATGCACATTTTTATTAGCTATTTAAATATCAAAGATAACAAGTGTTAAAATATTTACTTTCTGCAGATTATGCAAACTAAGTGGCTGCTTTTGTTGCCATTGAAGTTAATGGGAGTTTTGCCACAGACACCAGTGGGAACAGGAACTGGCCTTCAGGAACTCAAAAATTTAATCAAAGTGAATACGTGTTCTTCTTTTTCAAATAAAACTGTGATTAAGCCACAGTTGTTTCTGTGCTGATAGGAGTCTTCAAAGGAAGTCAGAGCAGCAATTTTTCAAGTGATTGGTGTTATTTGACTCTAAAAGCGTCTGGGGTGAAAATTCTGCAGCAATTTTTAAATGCTGAAAGGACTGAGACTGCAACAGCAAAGGATTTCATTAAACAGCTGTAGGACAGGAGTCTCACATCAACCTACTGCAGAATCTGAAAGAAGGAAGAGAAAATGACTTTTCAGGAATCACAGGTATCACATTGCCCCTAACTGTAGTTAGATCCAAGATAATTAGCACAGAATAGTCTGCTATAGTACTAAATTACTGTTTCCTTGGGGAGGCATCCAAGTTGCTAGGGATTTAGTCTTTGTCACATCACCCGTAATCAGCTTTCTGAAGTTGTCTTACAAGGCCTCTGTGCCTCTGGCAATCAATGGTATGGTGTAAAATAAAATAATGGGTGAACCCATCCCTGATGTCCTGAGCTGGAGAGTGGAAAGTAGATAATATATTTTGTCAAAAATTTAAAAAATGACACTTTTGTTTACTCTTACCTTCGCCATTGGCAAAAATGGCATGTCAGATATTGAATCTAACCCACACTTTGCCTTTTTCCAATGGAGCTATTTCCAGATGTTACATGGGAAAACATGTAGACTTCTGGCTACTTTAAGATGTCGTCGTGATGTAAGCCTAGCCAGTAACTCAGAACCACACAGCTGCTCGCTCTCTCCCACCTCCCCTTCTTCCTCTTCCAGCTCCTAGAGGGATGGGAAGGAGAATGGAAAGAATGTAACTCCCATGGGTTGAGATAAGAACAGTCCAGTAACTAAGGTATAACACAAACCACTGCTGCTACCA
>JANHGB010048662.1:16228-43371 GCA_026283785.1 Coracopsis vasa
AGTGGCAACAATTGTGTTCTCTTTCCTTCCTGAAAAGCATTATGAGTCTTCTGGATGCAAAAATGCTAAAGGTGTGGGAATCACAAAATGTGTCATGCACCAGTCCACATTGTGATAAACAAGCAAGGAATGCAGGGCAGAAGATGGTACCAGTTCCAACTTGCATAAAGGTATCGGGAAAGAAAAGACCCCCCCCTCTGCTATGGGGAAGAGCGTCTTTAGCACCCTGACAGTAGGAATCAGTCCAATGGTACCAAAAGCAGCACTTCCTTGCACTGGATTAAAGATATTAAAAAGTAGGCATATAATTATGTACAATTGCCATTCATTTTGGTGTGGTGCATTTGCCCATTTCTGGTGTGATATTTTATTTCTCTTGGTTTAGCCACCTAAATATATGCAAAGCACATTTATATACTAAAGAATCAAAACAAAAAAGGGATCCTAAAGCCTGCTGGAAAGAGACATTTTACCCATAATAAGAAAGAATTAATCAGGGGCACAGTGACTTTACCTTACTAAAAGCAAAACAAACAACATAGCTGTCCATTCTGGTTCCAAAGAAAACAGAATACCTACACTTTTCCACTACAAGGCTAAGCCTAGCTACATGTACACAGTGCCCCCCAAAGAACAGAGACTTCACAGCACCTTTACCCATTAGTAGAGGGGATTGCTTTTGAAAATAGGACTTTTGCACACTTTTTCTGCAGGCTAGCATACGGTAAGGGAGCTCTGCCCTCAGGGACAGAAGTGGGCATGCTCTTAGTGAAGAGCATACCCACTTCTCTTGCAAAGTACAAAATATGAACAACAGATGTTTATCTTTTTCCAAACACCCCTGTTTTCCATTGCCAGCCATGAAAAATTACGTACAAATGAAATTAGTGGTGCCAGAAAATTTGCACACATTCTCAATTTGCCTTGGTTTGAGAAAAATCAGTGTATTTGCTCAAAACAATTGCACTGTACATGCCCCTTCTTTGTAAATTCGTCTTTGAGTGTTGTTTTCCAGGCAGAAAAGATGGTGCCATCACCTACTTTTGCAGAGGAGTTATAAATTGTACAGCTTGCTGGTATAGGAATTTTGAGGGTGAAGCATATTCCTTGGCCTTGATTCTCCTCTCACTTAGACTGGGGTAAACCAAATGTCAGCCTAATCAAATCAACGTTCTCTGACGTAGCCTATTGTTACAGCAATGTGAGAACCAGGCTCCTTTGTGCTCCAATGCTAACGAACTATTCAGCTTCAGCAGCTCTCTCAGGCAACGAGCAAAGGTTAGGTCTCGGTCATTAACTCTGGCTCAAATGAAAAACACAACCTTAGCAGATAAAGTCCATCTAAGTCCCACACATGCCCATGTTTGCAAATAATCTTTCTGATCTCCACTTAGGTCTCCTGTGCAGCTCTGGCTGCTATAACAGAATTCAACACTTGCAGCTGCTTCTCCATGGTCATATGTCCCTAGGGATGGCAAGCCACAGAGAGAGAAAGGCACCTCAGGCAACTGAAGGCTGTGCTTACTCAACAAAATCAAGTAGAGCTAGTTGGTAGGCTGCTGGTAAGAATACCTGATTCTGCTGGTGTTTGCTTCAAACAATGAATCTGCTACTGTTCACCTTTTATCCATGCAGCACATGCATAGAATAGCATCAATAGAGTCACCACTTTCCAGCCTGTTCATGGTATATCTTATTGTCATATATATCCTTATATCTCCTACAGATCTGATGAAGCAAAAACTAGTTCAGGCCACACTCCATGCCTATAGAGAGGACCCAAATTCTGTTTCTGTATGGTAATAGACTTCAGTTCCAAACAGGTAAAAACCAGAAGGACAGAAAGCAAGCTTCCTTTTTAAAGATAGAAAACAAGGTACTGAAGAGACCAATGTAGATCAACAAAGGTATATTCAGACATTCAACTCATATTTGCACAGTTAATAAGTCTGCTATCACTTAAGACTTCAGTCCAACGTAGTCTTGGCTCTCAGTGACTTAGAATCATAGAATAATTCGGGTTGGAAAGGACCTTAAGATCATCAAGTTCCAACTCTCCTGCCACGGGCAGGGACACCTCCCATTAAACCATGCCACCCAAGTCTCTGTCCGACCTGACCTTGAACACCGCCAGGGATGGAGCATTCAGAGCTTCCCTGGGCAACCCATTCCAGTGCCTCACCACCCTCACAATAAAGAACTTCTTCCTTATATCCAAACTTCTTCCTTATACACAAACTTCTTCCTTATATCCATTGCATATAACATTATATCCATTGCATATAACATCATGCAGGCAGTGTCTGGCAGAACCAAGAAAGGAACACAGAAGTTCTCTATCATGATCCACTCTCTAATTCAAGTGGGTAGACCTCCCACTGAAAGACCAGCTGTGCCACGCAGCTCACATGAGGTTACCAGCACGTAGCTTCACTCACAGCAGGAGAGCAGGGCAAGTTGGAGAGCTGAAAGAGGGTGAGGAAGGACTATGTTAAACAGGAAGAAGCTACAACACTGTAGTGGACAAAGAGACAACAGGCAGCAGGGTGCATGGCAAAAGACTGGAAGACAAGACTTGTTAGACCTCATCACACATGGCACTAAGAGGAAAGAGATCATGAAAAATAAATGAGCACCCAGCCTCTACTTTCACACTCCTATTGCTACTACATGCAGAAGACAGAGCTGAGCTGTGCCAGCTCAGAATGAATTAACCAGTTACACTTTGTGCTACATGCTGGGCAAGTGCAAGCACTAGTGAAAGAAGTTGTTTAAAATGAGACCTCTAGTGCCCTGCATCACAGCCTGTCACCTTGTGTAATGTAATGGCAGAGCCACAGCTAGAAGCCAGCTAGAACTGACTGTGGCTGTGCCAAAGTAACATGGTGGTTCTGTGAAAGGAGCTATGCATCAGTCAGAGTATATCCCTCCCTCAGTCTTACAGCCATGCAGTCCCTCCAGACAGAACAAGTCTCTGCCACTTTCTTGGAAAAGACAAATTTCTGTCATTGCCACCAACAAGGAATCTATAGGAAAGAGGAGCAGGCAGAGCAGACAGAGCCTTGACAGCAGTTCCAGGCATTTTGCTAAGCCAAAACCTCTGTCTGCCCTTGGGTTTATCCAGTGGAAGAAAGGGGAACTGCAATATCTGCCTCAAAATAAAATTAGAAGGAGAAGAAAATGAAGAAACACTAACAATATGACTTATGTAATACTGTGGACCAAATTTGAGAACTGGATATAGGAGCACACCAAGGCCCCATCAGTCATCCAGCAGCACATGCTCCCAAGCCATCTCATCCCAAAGCTGAGAGAGGCATCACTGAAATAATGACTATTCGCATTGCAACATTGCCTAGTAACTTCAGTCAGGATTCCAGCTCCCATGAGGTGATCCTTCTGTTTACACCACAGCAGTTGATTGTGGGAGATGCTTGTGCTGGTGGAATTTCCAAGTATCAGACTATTTGTGCACAGGCAAGACTCCATGCTAGCAATCCTGGGAAAGTATGAACTCCAGCAGGTTCAGTTTCTCAGAAGGATGTGGCATTTAGTGCAACAGGGGACGTAGCAGAATGTCTTTCCCTGCCTGCTCTCATATGGACAGAGACAGATAGTGGCTTTTTTGCTAAACATTGAGCATGACATTTGCTCCTCTCCAAATTTAGACACACCCAGCTTCCTCTTAAGAGCTCTGGGCAGTGTCTCCTGACAGGCAATTTCCTGCAGCAGCTTCATTTAAATAAAAAATTCAATATAACTTTTAGAATAGGGCCAGTTCAGAAGCCTCCATGCTATGTATTTTGAAATTACATTTCATTCCACATTTCCTATCCTCCAATATTCCCAGTATTCCCAGTGTGTCTTAATCATTTGTATTGATGAAGGAGCATGACAGAATTTCTCAAGGGAAAACTATCAGGAGGCAGCTGGGGTTTTGAAGTGCAGGCAGCTATGCTATTTGTCTATATAAGCTAAATCACTGGTATACACGATGAGGTAACTACAGAAGTATACAGAAAAGAGGATTAACAGCTCATATGTTTCTCACAGTTCCAGTCTCCAGTTCCTTTGCACTTCAAAATGACTTTGCTTCCAAGAGATAAAATCCCTGTGCTTTGCTCTGCAAGTGGTGTAGCCACAGTTTATGGCAAAAATTGAGGCTGATTTAGACTGTTGCTTCCTGCTTTGAGCATATTCTGTCAAATCTACTTTGGCCTGCCCTCTGCTCAGAAGGTAAAACTGAAAGTGCTAGGTTTAATTCTCTAGGCAGGGGTCACACATACCTGAAAAAGTTATTTTGTGATCTTCTGGTTCTTCCATGACCATGAATTTGATGATTGATTCATCAAATACTTATTAAAATATCTGATCTCCTGTGTGGCTCCAGTTTCTCTTTGTCCCTTTCCAGAATGACTCATGTTCACCTTCTGTGACAAGCTGTGAACGCCTGAAGTTTAGTGTAATCCCCCAACATATTGATATTTGCACATTCTGTTCAAATACAGATGTATTTGAATGTTCTTTTCTTATTCTTTAAGATAATGAAATGATAATGAAATGTTCTTTTCTTATTCTTTAAGATAGATTAAGAATCTCTTTTCTTCATGAATAATTCAAGCTGGCAACCGAGCACCAAGTGCCAGCTCTATGAAGTATACTAATAGCAACTAAAAATATGCGATGCTGGGGAAATAATTCCATATTTTTCCCATTCACTCCTTTGAATTTATGTTTCAAGTACTCATAATGATCTTCCTCCAATTCTGTTTCAGGAATAATGGAAATGTGATACTAATGTTCCTACCAGGTTTCTAGAATTCTTTTGTAAATCATGGTATCTCCTCAGATACCACTTCTTCAAGCAACCCATATAATGTCAGGGAAGACTGCAATGCTCCTGTGTCTTTTTGCAGTGATAACAGCAGACACAAGAATCACTGGAATAACTGCTGTAAGGAAGCACTGCTTATCTTCTTTAGCAACATCAATGGGAACTTAATGCAAGCAGGTCACAGATTTCTATGAGTATAAAGCATGTTCTTTGTCATCATGCGTACTCTGTGGCACTGTATTCCTGGCTTATGTTTCACCACAAAGAAATAGCATGGGGCTGCCCACATAATGCATGTTCAGCTTATCCCTCTCGAAGTAGATCTCACAAGTTGGCTTGATAAAATTGAAATGTTTTTATCTTTGAAATGTTGCACTTTTTAATATCAGATATTGAAAAGACATCTCTAAGAACATTTGGCTGATCATTCATTAACTTTTTCTATGAAGAAAATATCTTATTCTTCCATTAAATTCTCTAGATTAGCATATACTACCCTTTATTAAGGAAGCACCATCACCACATTCGTCTCATTTCTATTACTCAGCCTCACAAGTCATTAAAGCAATTCCCAGTGCTGCAAGTTTAGATACCAATGATGTAAACCAGTCACCAGTGGCTTATGGTTAATATCTTTGTTATTTTCAGCCACAAAGATGACTTCCATAAACAAAAAATAATCAATGAACTTTTTCTAAGCACAAATATGGAATGAATTATGCCTGCCTTTACAAAAGTCTTTTCATCTCTGTTAAATGGTTTTGGGTAAAAGAAAGGGATGTCCTTGCCAGCATCTACCACATATGATATCAACCACAAGATAAACATTCATACGCCTCAAGTCTGAGCTGCTTCTCAGTGTCAGAATGCATGCGTGAATTCCTAACTAATAGCTATTGTTTGGATTCATTAGAAGAAATATCACGAGTTTGACTTTTTCCAGAACCTAGCACACTATAACACCACAAGCAAAAAAATCATAGCTTATACATTTTTTTAAGAAACACCTTTAGGTTTTGAGACTCCAAGTTGATCATGGGTCAGGAACGCATTCCTGCATTTAGGTTGCCATCTATAGGATTCAATTAAGATTCAAATATTCCATATTTCACTGGAAAAACTGACACTTTTCTTACTTATCTTGGCTTCTGAGCAGTTATATATAATTGAATGCTTCCTCAAAATCACAAAGGGTTTCCTTATACAGATGCTTGCAATGCAAATATCAAAGAAACAAACAGCATGCGTAAGTCCGTGCACAGTCTGATTGGCAACACTTCCCATCCCTGATCAGATCACAGATAAATTCACCAGCCTTCACTGAGATACCAGCCTCATCTCTGACAGACACTGAACCAGACTACAAGACAATTAAGTTGCTGACTGCATTACTAGGCAGTAGGTTAGTTATACGCATCGGAATGTATAGTTGTATATTTCAAACTATTGTCATCCTGCTTCTAGCATATATCAGGAACTCTTAAAATCACAGTGAGAGGATTTGCTCATTCTCCTCAGGCCACACAAGCAGGGCCTACTCCTCAGCACTGCACACAGCTGCATTCCCACTGGCATTCATTGTGCCCAGCACATGTCTGAAGCCATGAAAAACTGTTGTGAAACGTTAATAATGCAAAGGAGCCATACTCTCCCTCACAGTGGATGCGAGCTGTCCTATCCCATACCTGTGCCAGAGGCACGCTGAGCACAATACTTCATCAATGCTATGAATGTGCAAAATTCTATCCAAACACTTCTCTACGATGGTCAAAGTCCTAAATGTCTGTTTCATGGTAAGCTCCAACATCCCAGGATTATCCTTGTGCCCATTATTTAATTGAAAGGAAGAAAAAAGATTTCCAATTAAATGGAATTTGTGATGTACCTTCTCCTGACAATGCCAAAGGACATACTTTTTAATTCCCCACTGAACTTCATATTAAAGTATCGGAAATAAAGACAAATGCTAGAAAGATGTGCTTCAACTGCTATTTTTTTCAATAACACTGAAAAAGAGACAAAAAACTCCTGTCAAACACATTCCAGTGGAATTCAGAGAATATGTAAAAAAACACTCCAGTGGAAAAAATTTTAGCGCCTGCAGTAATGTTATTGATTCATTGCTTACTGTCTTCGTCTCTTTTGGAAGCCACCAAGGACATGTGAAGAAGCACAGAGTAATATCCAGGAAAGTGTTTAGCTTAAGCTTTTGATAGAGTGATCAATTTCCCTGTTGCTTTTTCAATTTATCTTCCAGATTTGTTGTGATTGATTATTAAAATCATGCGGTACAAGTTCTGGCTTATGAACATGGACTTCATGTGCTCGGAGAGATTAACAAGAGACATTTTGGTTCATTTTTTTTATAATCTCTCTGTTCAAATTCAATCAGAAAAAATATATTGGTGGCTACATACTGCAACAGTACGGGAAATTGGACCGCTACTTGTTTCGGGCCCAGGCCACCCAAGATTTGAGAGGATTTGGCAGCTTTCAGAAAATATCACATGAGAGACTGGTTTGACAGATAAACAAAACAAAACCAACCCAGATGGCTGTGATTCCCTCAGTTACAAGGCAATGCCATTAGAGAGGCTTTTACTCGCACAGAAGTATTTTAATTTTTAAAAGGTCAGATATTTTTTAAATGGTTACATTTTCAAAAAGATTTGCCTTGATTCTACTTTTACCAAAACTTGTGTTTTTCTCACATTTTTAGTAATCAAATTTATGTGAATTCTATAGAAAAATCTCAAAAAAAACCTCACCCCAAACAATTCCAACCCCACAAGACCTCTTTCCAGCCTCTTTTTCTTGTTTTCCTCTCAGATATATCAGATGCACGAATGTGTAAATGGAGAGTACATAATTTCTTGAGCTAGCCCGAGTATTTGGGTAGTTTACTCACCAACCCATCTCTGAATTTTCCTGTATCATTAGTTTACTGTCTGATGTTTTTTTTTTCATTAGCTGTATTTTTTCCTCCCTGACTCATTCATAGAGAAAAACTATGAACACCAAGAAGAGTACTGAAAAAGAGTCTACCATTTTCCACAATATCCCCTGGCAATAATCATTCTGACTTCCAATGTCAGTTTGCTTCCTAGGCATCCACACAGCTTCAGGGCACCCTCCCTATTCAAACATACACCTTTACAAGCACCCTTTTCCTTCACAATGCTACAGGTTCATATTCAAACTCTCTGGGCAGCCTTTATATATATACAGGGCTGGAACATCTGAAATATGGCCTCAGAAGGAGCTTCAGACTTTTGACTCAGAGTAATGATTTTGGTACATGACCACGGTACATGACCACATGCCATAAGCAATGGCTTACAGTAGTTATTTGTTTTGAAGCACAGATTTACCCATTCCTGATTATTTCTAAGCAGTGCTAGTAATTTATGTGCAATGATGCTTTCCAAACATTATCACAGATGCTGCTCTTCTTTTTCCTTTTGCATCTATCTGCATGTTCACAGATATGCTCTCTAACCTGAAATTTCATTCATCTTTCTTTGTTACCTTCCCTGGCTTTATAACTCATAAATATTCTCAAACAATCTCTCTCTATGGAGACAGGATCCTCAGGGTTCCCACCAACTGAAATCATTTTTAATCTTTCTGGTGCTTGTATGGCAGTCAGGGATATTAAGTTTACATATGACTAGGAATGCATGGATGGAAAAAGACATATACAAAACCTTAGCACCTGCTAAGGCTGCAGAAGACATCCAGACTATTGATATTAAATGACATCCTGTCCATTACATTATTGTCATGATGTGTGCAGCACGGGCACAGGAATCAATCTGGGTGCTGGGATTTGTGGAAAAGTAGATGAGGGATGCAGATGGCCCAGTCATTAAGTCTTTAGAGAGTAACAGCAGTTGTCAAGGGCTGTTGTCTGTCTCTGCTCCAAAGAATCCACTGGCCTGCAGCCCTTGTCTCAGTAATGACAAAGTTCCAACAAAGAGGTGCAGGCTAAGCATGATCAACCCCCAGGAGGGTTGAAGAAAAAAAGTCTTATTATGGCTGTTTAAAGAGAAACCACTAGCAGAAGCTAATAGAAATAAGGATAGAGAAGGAAGAGAAAGGAGGCAGCCACACTCCCTGGATGGACCTGCCAAGTGGTTGGAAGTAAACTAAACCCACGTTTGCAGAGCAGTATTTGCTTTTTTCTGTAGTTGAGCATTTATCATGAACTGTGCCTTGAGTGCAGTGTACACATGGTTTGGAAGTACCTTTGCAAAACACCCATGCTCCTTGCTTTCACCATTCTTCATGAAGTCCTCACAGGACAAAACGATAGTCCAAAAAGAACAAGAACAGAGGCCTGGAGATGGCACAAAGAAGAGAGATCAGTTTATACATAACAAAAAGAAGCTACCCGTCAGTCTCATATCTCTCCAGAAGGAAACTGGAAACAGATCCTGAATCCCAGAAGCTTACTGAAAGGCCATGTGTATGCATACAACCCAAGAAATCCGAACACAGCCCAGGAACAGCAAGTTTTAAGGTCAATGGGTTTCTGAAGCTCAAAAGAGCAGCTAGATGTGCAAGACTGTAGGTCAGTTATTGAGAACTAATTAGTTGTAATAGTGTAATGTTGTACAGCGCCTCCAGTGGATACAAGAAAGAGTTTACAAATACAGTCTTAGGCTTCATATACAATAGGAATAAATCAAGTCAAGCAATTTTCCTTTTTAATACACTCAAGCTCTACTCATTAAAGTACCTTAAAAAAGCAGCATTTTATTCCTGCTGTCATCGCTACAAAGCCACCATGTCTCTTTCCCTTTCCACAGGGGCACAAAGCTTTCACATAAACCATTTAAAGTCACATAGTTCTGCTTCTTCTGTGTTGCAGGCTTCCTCTGAATGCAACAAACATCTGGGAGATCTTTGCAGATCCAACCAGACCAAGGATATTTTATACACAACACTGTAAGTAAATGAAAACATGTAGATATCAATGTGCCTCAGGCCACACTCCTTAATGAGGTGTCGAGTACTTCAGACCTCACACCTAGCCAAAGCTCACTTGCTCACAAACCAAGTCTACCCAGTGAGTATTTTCTGCCTAGAGAATAGCAGCAGATACTACAGCCAGCAGGCATTGCTCAGCCAAGTAAACACGTAGGAGAGTGGAGTTAATTTCCCTGTAAGGGTTTTTGTGCTCCCCAGACATACTAACAGTAAGTTCATCTACAACACAGGGTGTTCAAGGGAAGGGGTGAAGGTTTGCAAGTACATTTTGGTGTGAACATGCATAAAAGGACTATTCTCAGATGAATTATCATTTCATGCAGTGAAGCTTAAATTTTTATTTCCATTTAATGTTGTTGGGCTTCCTCTGTGTTACAGCAGAAGTAAACCTCTAAACCTGACCTGTATTGTAGATGAGTGTAGTCCAGTCCCTGCCCTAATTAACTGGGAGAAATCTGATCAGAACTGGGACCTGAAGGAGGAGAGCAGAGATTTGAACCAGTCTCTCCCTCATCCCAGTAGCTTAGCAACCCAGCTTGTCTCCTCTAAACAGCACTTTTTGCCAAAAAGGAAATGCTAAAAAATTTTGGTGCAAAATTGTTTTGTGTTGCTAGAGTCCAATTCACGACCAGAGGGGGGCACCAGGATCAGAGACATTATATGCTTAGATTGAGCAGTGCAGCATATGATCTATTTCTTAAAAACAGTGGCTATTTTCTTGCTCCACAGACGCTGATTGCTCAGCCCCAGACACCTATTCTGCGAGTTAGACAGATGTTGTGAGCTGTTTATGCTGGTCACATCCTCTGTGTAAAACTTTTATGACTTTCTTAGCTTTTTATTGTTACGTATTTGGCTATCGTAGTGCTCAAGTGTGGCTGGCCCACCTTAAGCAGTGTAAATCAAGTGGGACAGTAGTGAGTGATGAAGGATTTTACAACTCTGAAGAGCTGGCTGAACTCTTTCCCTGTTGTTTTAAGGTATTTAAACTCCCTTTTCTGAAGGTGTAGAATATTCTCAAGCCCATGGAAAGCTGCATTTTTGTCTTGCCTTACTCCCTGTGCATGGAGTCTCCCAAGATTATTTTCAGCTTTAATTTCTTCCTTAAAAAAACATGCAAACAAACATGACAACTGCAGAGAACACAGACTCTAATTCTCTAGATACCGTATTCTCCCGCTCCTCCTCCTGCTAAATCAATAGCAAATACGGACTTCCAGGCTGAGCCATTCTAAAACTCACCTTGATAAGCATCTGTGATTTATAGGACTTCTCAGGTGGTCTCCCATCCAGACATTAACCACACTGAAACCTCACGTGGCTTTTAAGAAAAGGTGCATCCTGCCCAGGCAAAGATCAGCTCTCTGAACACCTTCAATTTTATTGCATACCGTCCACCATTTTTTATCCTCACTGCACTTGTTTCTCCTGCATCACATCCAGACCTGTTTATACTCATGCAGGCCCCAGTAGGACTCCCCACAGTGCATGGAGGAGACCGGAGTTACACATCACAGAGTTAGGACTTCACTATCAATTTAGATTTCTCCAGAGCATCACTCAGGCCTTACAGGGAGCCTCTAGACTCAGGAAGTCTCTCTTTAAACAGGAATTAAAAAGCCAAGTGTCTACACTTTGAGATTGCAAAGAAACCACAACCCAAACACAGCTTCCATTCGAGCTTGCAGAGCCTGGACCAATTTTTTTAATTATAGTAAATTTATCCTGTTAATAAAAATTTTGTTTCTTCTGCTCAATCCCAACAACCTTGTTAGCTCTTTCACACCTATCCACTGTATTAAAGAATCAATTACTAGAGCAACTTATTTTACCATCTTGAACATACAGGGCTGAGAAGTACAGCCATCTAAAAGAGAGGAGAAACACTAAGAGGGAAGGGAAACCTTCATGGAAATCTCTAGCTCTGCTGAACTCAGGAGATGAGCTGAACCCAAGAGAGACAAGTGCAAAACTTTCCATGATTAAAGAGCTACAGCTTTTGGTGGGTAGCTGTTTCTGCTTGGCTACACCATGTTTTAAGTGGATGCACAGCTTTTAATGTGAAGCTTGCACTGTGAAGTCACTGGCCAGAAAAGCTTCTTTCACCCTCAAACTGTTCTTTATTATGTAGTGAACTGAGAGGGCTTGTTCCCAGATCAGTCTGTCAATCATTTAGCAATTTATTAGGACCAATTTTAAATCATCTTTCCCTTTCATAACTGGAAGTTATAAAAAAAATTAAAAAATAAAAAAAAGAAGCAAGCTTTCATCTAGACTTGAAGATATCCTACAGATTTGTACCCCCTTCCTACATCCTCCTGTGCCCTTAAAGTGTGGAAGAGTCACTGTATTCCTGCACAATACCTGATGCTCAGAAGCAGCAGAGGGAGAAAGCCAGACTTACCTAGGTTAGTGATAGGAATAAACTAGGAGAGCTCTCGTAATAAAAAATATCTTTACTCCTAACTCTTATAGTTTGAAAATTTTAGCAAAACTGGGTCATTGTTTTCTTATTCCTCTCCTTTCCAGTTGACATGCACAGGGGATTTTGCACATGCAGTTTCTATGAATAGTCTTCTGCTTCTTGTTGTAACCCTTTGTGTATGTCTAAATACTTTCATTCACTCTTGCTAACCTAATTCTTCCAAATTTTTGGGAGGTTTGGCATTCTGGCATACTACAAAATCCTGTTTGCTTTTCCCCTTCTTTTTCATGTCAAAGCAATTGTTAGGATCTTGATCTCTTTGGCTTCAGTTTTCATTTCACAATTACGGGTAGTACTGCACCATGGAAATAATTGCTTAAAATGTTTAAGTCCTTTGCCCCTTACAAAACAACAAGCCCTCTTTATTTTCAAATTAGAAGAGTAACAGAACCTTTATGAGTCTTCAAACAAGGTCTAAAAATTCCCAGGAGAAACTGTGCTGGAAAAATGGCCACTGTGGCACTTAGTAGAGAAAATATGTCATCTTTTGTGGTGCAGAAGGGAAAGAAAGAAGAGGGGAGAAGCAGGACAGCTGAAAGCCTGTTTGGATTCCCTAGCAAATAACATATTCAGCCCCTCCACACTACCCCAGGACCGTTTTCCTCCTCTCTCAGAGCTGCTCCTTTACCACCACCTTCCCTAGATATGTTGCCCAGTTGTGTGGAAAGCTGCTGAGGGGAAATAGAAAGGCTTGGACTGTTCACTTTCTCAGGATTCACAGGCAAGAGCTAAAGAGGTTGAAACTACAGACTGCTAGCCCAGAAAAATAGGCCACAAAGTCTGTCTCATCATATTCCTGGAGGTAAAAAGGATGACACCATTCTTTGAGAGTAATTGCACAAAGTCAAGGAATCAGAGCTGGCATTTTACATTCTGCTTCAAAAAAATAAAATCCTTTTGCAGAATCTGAAGAGGAATTATTTCCTCTGGCATTAACTTTGGAAGGTCCCACTTGAAAGTATGCATAATTTAAAAAAACAAAAGAAAAATAACAACAAAAAACTCTACCAAAAACTAGCCTGTAAATTCTACTTTATTTTGAAATTTCATGTAAAAATAACCTTGGTGGCAAATGCTGCTTGTACAGCTTAGATGTGAAGGCAGAGAAAAAACAAGCCACCCATGGCTTTACAGTTCTATATACCAGTGTCAGCTTCACATCTAGCTCATCTTGCACAATATTTTCCGTTACAAGACACCCCCTTTGCCGTAGCTTATAACTTCGCTCTGTATTAACTGTTTGACTAGAAGTTTCCAGGCTATGCATTTGTGTCATGCTACCTGATGACAGTTTTTGGGTTGGTTTTCTTTTTGGTTGGTTGGGGGTGTTTTGCTTTTTAATTAAAAAAAAATCAAAAATAAAGTAAAATAAAAAAAGTCATCTTTCCAAAAGCCTGCAGAAAATATTGGACCACAGCAAACATTTAGACCATGAAAAATGTTCTTATAGCTATTTCACAGAGAAGCTTCAGGCTTCAGAGCAGAAGTTTCACATTTGATGAAACAGACTCCACAATAGGGCTTTTCCCATCTACATAAGAAATCACCCTTATTCAATTTACTCAGTCTTTCAAGGGGGTGTTGACTATCACAGCATGGTGCTAACAAGAATCTGACTACATACAGGAGTTCCTTCGGATTGTCTCTGTGAAAGAGGCGAGATAAAGAAACCAGTCGTGATCACTTTCACTAGGCACAAAGCATAGTTTCTGACAGCCTGGCCTGAGCTTCACCAAGCACAGAAAAAGCAGAAATTATAACTCAGTCTCAGAAAAACTGTGCCAAAACTGTGCCTAAACTATTATGCTCAAACTATGATTAACAGTAATAACTTCTTCTTCAGTCCTCATTCTCAAGGTCCATCTCCTCAGGCTCATAATCAAAAAGGAGTTTTTTTCTTTGATACCTTTGAATAAATTCCATCTCCAGAGATTTCAAAGCATGGAAGCTGCCACTTTCCCATATCCATCCCTTCCTGCTTTGCTACCACAGGCTGCTCTAGGCTCCACCACAGCCCAACACATGCCTGCTGGCTTCCTGAAGGCATCTAGTTTGCCCACATCTGAGTCTTGCAGCATCAGCCCCTATCCATAAGCTACTGTGCAAGCTTAGCAGTCATCACTGTTCCAGGGATTTTAGGTTTTTTCCCCTCCCAGGAGAAAGAGATCTGCTCCAAATGTAAATCATGGAATAGTTAGAGTTGGAAAGGACCTGAAGATCATCTGGTTCCAACCCCCTTGCCTAAGCAGCATGGAGCAGAGCAGAAAGAGAAAACAACACAAACTTTATTTCTTGGACCGTTAATCAGGAATCTTAAATTATGAGTTTGACAAACCCATCCAGCCTAGAATAAGATCTGCAAATAACAGTGAGATGAAGCCTTTGGCTGCATTTGCCAGATGTAGGCATTTTCTCTTGTTCTTCTTGACCAGCTTTCAAAATCATTTCAGCTGCAACTACAGGGCTGCAAATCTATACAATTGCATACTTAAACCAGTGTTTACAGTGACTTGGGAGATAGAGCTACAATCTGTGGTTCATGCTTCTTAAACCAACTTACAGAGCACGTGTCTCAGAAGCATATTTTTAATTCATGGCAAAGCCAGCTATACACTGATAAAAACCTAAAATACTTAAAAGAACTGCCAGTGTCTGGAGTTCTGTCAACATACGTAGGTGCAAATCAATTCACTCAAGGCCCTGAAGTTCAATTATGACATTTCTTGGGTGTGAACAGGAAGATGGGTCAATTTTAATTCTTCCAGCCAGCCTGGCTTTTGCTAGGCTCAAACTGAACTTGTTGCCAGGGTCAGCTAAGCAGTCTGGCTGGGAAAATAAGAGTATGGATGGGATCAAGATACAGCTGTCATTACCAGGGAGCCATGCGTTGTTTTTCAAGACCTCTGAATTATATCTATCTACTTACACAGAAAAAAATAATTTCTGTAGCTTCCAGACAGATCTGCACACATACTTTGGGTTCAGTAATTCAGACATTACAAGCATTATCTTCCTAAGGAAACCAAGCCTTGGCCTCTGTGTACAGCCATACAGGGTAAACGCCATCTCTAGAGACATCCCTTGTTCTGTGAAACTGTTTTAGGTCAGCTCAAGCTACAATTTAAACCAGATGCACTGGTGAGGTTTACACTCACAAGTTGGCACCACTTCATTCCAGCCCATTTTAAGGTTCCATTTGCCTCCCATCACACAAAAATGTCACTGCTGATTTCATTGAGAGCAAGTGCAGGTAGTAAGCTGCATGTCTAGCTGGAAAAATCGTAATAAGAATAGCCTGGTTTAAGGCTAACGCTGCTGCAGAAATCTTTCCTTTCACTTCTGCTGACTGTTTAATGTTTAAACCACACAACCCTAATTCTGTGTTGTGCTGCTTTTTACAATATATTTCTGATTGGCAGAGTAAGCAATGAGCCTGTTCCTTGTTTGGCAACAGTACAAAGTCACTTTGAACAACCAACATATTCTGTAATCTAGCCTCAGGTATGAAGTTAGCTACTGGTTGGACATAAAGCATGCATCTGAGCAGTACAGATCTGGCTGCATAGTTCTGATCTGCACTGCTTTTAAAACAAACACAAACATGCCTGTTTCTGCTTCCACATACACCTGTGCAGCTCCCCTGAGCTCAGAGTGCATGTAAATCAGAGGGCAGTCATGAACCCACGTGGCCTGCACAAGAACTGTGCCTCCATTCATTCCTCCCCCAAAGCCTGGAGATCCATGCTGGACTGACATGCTAAACTAATTTTCTGGAATCTGCTTCTGTAGCCAGGCCTGCAAAGCAAGCCTGGACTCTGGTTAGAGTGTGCTGCTGCTGAGCTGATGAGTTGAGACTAAATGTTAGGGGTCCTGCCTACAAATACTGAGTTCCCAAGCAAAAGAGCAATTTAAAATAGAGAAGAAAAGATACTTTTTTGTTCTTTGTACATAACAAGCTGTACTAAAGCAGCTGTAGGCTACCCCTCTGAGTTTCCCCTACATATAACACTGCAAGTCTATGGTAAAAGATATACCTATTACAAAAAAGAGAAACAGTATTTTAAACACCTGAACTTACCTGTGGATATTGCTTTCCCTGTCTCATTTACTCTGGGCAGATTCTTCATAGACTTCAGCACCAGTACAAATTAAAAGCCCCTTTTGATCCTGAACTGCAATTCTCACTTTACCATGTGATGCCAGACATTATGGTTCTTGCTGGTTTGGAGTCCTCAGGAGTCTTTGGATGCCTCAGACATTTTTCAAGTAAAGAGGAAGCATCTCTGCTAGTCTGTCCTGGGAATACTCCCTGTACATGCCTCTGTTGCTCTTCTGCATGGAAAGCCTGAACATTTCATTACCACTGTACACAGAGCCAGCATCATTTCCAAGGTATTTTTTATCAGTTATTTATTTTCACGTAGGGATTAAAAGCACCCAAACAAGTCAGTCTGTAGCAGAGGGTCTTTAGGCAAAAGAGGATCCTAGTAGTTTCTGCCAAAGGAAGACTCTTAACTGGGATGCGAGTTTCAAGCATGCTTAGTCTTTTACATCTCAGATAATCAATTTGCCTGCACTGAAGATTTGGACTGCAGACCTCTAAGTTCGTCTGATACTGTGTTATCTCCAGGTTGGTGGTAAAATATAAGGTTGTAATGTATTTTTACTGCCTTTTACTGTAATACACTTATACTGATATATTTCCCTTGAATTCCACCGCACAGCTATCATCAAAAAAATGTAGCAAAATACTGTCCACATAGACATCCCTCTGTATCTACTCAACTTTGTGGATTCAGAGAAACCATCAGTATCCCAGGCTTAAAGTCAAACTGATTTCCCTTATCATTTGGAAATACGCTCAAAGGAAGGGTCAACATTAGCAGAGTGTATTGAAAGTTTCCTTCTCAGGGCTCCAACTTGAGGCTCAAGTTAATGGACAGAGAAAGTTGCCCAGCCCAAAGTTACTGGGTTTAACTTCTCTGTAGATGATGACAGACCCTTCGTGCTTGCAGAGCAGTGGCTCCCTATACTTCTATATGCCACATCTTTCCTGGATATAAGGTCTTTCCTAATTACTTAGCACTAGAGTCGGGCATTGTTGTTCTGTTTAGTCTTAAAGTGATTCCTCATTGAGAAAGTAATTGATATCAAATATTGTGGTTGTTTTTAATATGAACATTGGGTAGGCTTTTTGCCAATTCCTTCTATGAAGGACAGCAAGGACTTGATACACACATCACTTGCTCAGCAAAAACTGCTGTACATGTAGTTTTATTTAATCAAAGACCAGTGATCTTGGACGGTTAATATTCTCTTTTAAAACTTTAATTTTTTGTTTGTATGGAAACTCTTTTCAGCCAAGAACTGTGTGGAACTTCTGGTAAGCCTTAACCTGAATACTGTCTGTATATTTCTATTTTTTCATCTCACACATCAACACTTTGCTTCAGTAAAGACAAAAGTAAAAACTCCAAAACATTTCATAAGTTCTTTGAAGAGAGAATCCATTCCTCACAGATTCATTTAGGATGAATTCATCTTGGAGGCACTGGAGAACATCAAAGCCCCTAAGCTTTTAGAAATTGTTTCATATTTCAAAAGATGAGTTACATGTGCGCCAGACAGTTTTGCCCAATGTTTACATTTTGGTACATAGCTGAACTGCTTATCAGAAGTTCAAATGTTCTTTGTTCCCAATTTCCCACTATTATTCACACTGCATGCTCTATTCAAACACAGTGACACCCTTTGGCTATGAGACCCAGCAATGCTTCTGTCTCACACAGAGCAGACCAAGGAAACCATCTTAGCATGCCATAACTCCAGAGTATAGTGTTTTTTCCCTGGCATTTTTATCTGTACTATAAGCAAGACTTCATGCAGAGCAATATAAACTCTTATATTCAGAGAAACCATATGGGCACCTTCTCCAGAATTATGAAGTGCCTCACCTTGGTACCTCAACACTGGAGAATGGCTGAAATGCTTCTGTGTATCCTGATCCACCCTACAGCCTTTCACTCTCTTCTTATGGCAAAGCTCTCACAGGATTTCCCTACCATGTGAAATCCCAGACATGTGCCCTTCTCTTCCCACTTCCCATAGGATGACAGCTATATAGGCACCTCCAGCGGAATATTCATCCTACTTTAGGATAAAGACTTCCTCTGGAAGTGATACTGACTGTAGAGGAATGCCTAAATAGGAAAGTCAATCTAGATTACTTATTTGGGCCCAGAAGTTCAGCAAGATGAGCATCAGAGTAAGCGATGGACCCTATGCTATCAAGTGAAATGAAGCATCAACCAGAAAAAAGGTTCACTATTTTTTCTTTTTTTTCATCTTTCTGGGAGGGGCAACAAACTACAGTAACACTGGTGATTTTGAAAACAAGCATAGCTTCTGCTCTTTCATGACAGTAATCCAAAGTGGTACTTAGCAGACACAATCCAAGAGAAGCAGCAGCAACTGGGTAAAAAACAACACAAATCAGCAGCTTCATGAAGAAAGAGACAAGACTGGGTATAAAACATTTTGTAGTCCTAACAAAAAATGTTGTTATTGTGGGTGATCATTTTAATGTGGAAAATTAAGAGGAACAGGAAATTGTTACAACAGTTTAGTTTTCCAGGGAGATTAGCATAACTAGAACAGAAGAGGTCAATTCAGCAAGTATCAGCAGGAAATATGAAACATATTAATCATTCTCATTTCCAGACACAATGTAGAAATAGTCTATGAAAACATGTCAACAAATTATTTGCATTTAAATCACCAAAGCCACAGCAACTTCAGAGGAAGTCCCTCCATTTATCCCAACAACCCGTCAGGGCAACAGATAGGATCATCTCCCTTCCAGGGCTTCTGACAACATTTGCATGAGAGAGAACAGACACTTATCGCACATCCAGGAAAGGGTTTTCTGGAATTAAGGGAGTAGGGTATCACAGGAAAGGAAGCTGCTGACAACTGACATATCTACAACATGCTTTGCTAAAGCCAGGCTGGAGCTTTTCCCACTGCCTTCTTACAGCAGAGATGACTAGAAGTGGCTCTTACTCTGGTCACACGTGACACAAACCTGAAAGCAAGCAAAGGCTGAGAAGACACTGTGGTTTGTTTACCTATGGAATCAGATGTGGTAACCAAAGCAGCTATACATTGATATACAATCTTTTCTTCTTACTTTATTTATTCATTTAGTCACATATTGCCATGACTAGAGAACAGCCATCCTGAGTTATTTTGGCTTTTTATTATTTCAGCAGCTATCCAAACCAAAAATTTTATAGGTACCTTAAGGGTATCTTACTGCATTCAACCATGAATGTCAGGGGAGAAAAAAAAAACAAAAACTTAATATCTTTACATAAGAGGTCTTGCTTTTACAAAAGAAGGTAGGTTTAATTTTTTCTCACTGATCATGACAGAAGCTGACTACAGATTCAAAATCTTTGTCTTCCTTGAGCTTTGGAACAGACTCTGTGGGATCACAACTGCATGCATATCCTTCCCTTCAAATCCAAATGCACAACATACTGAGTTTATCAAGTCAGAGATCTGATCCCATTTTAGCTACTCTCTTGCTCAGTTAAAAGTCAAAGACAACTTCTGATCATTATAAGGCTTTTAAACACTGATCAACATAAACAATGAGGGAAAACTCCTGACAGGAGTTTACTGGAAGTAATAGCACATATTTGTAACTCATTTAGAAGGTAAAATAGACAAGACAAAATTAAGACAACAACAAATACAAAATATCTCTTAAATCAGGACAGCACAGCAATGGCCTTTCAGAACTTGCTCAACTAACAAGTGTTAAACTGGCAATGAATTTGTTATGTTGAGCTGTCCATAAGCCTGTGGACTTCAGGGGAACCATATGAAGTAGCAGGAACCATCCACTTAAGCATCACTGAAGGGCCAGGCCCTAAATTAAGTCTTCAGAATTCTAATTCCCTAATTGCAGTAATTAAGAGTTACAGGGTAAACAGGAATACCAAACAACGCCGCAAACACCAAGATAACTTTCCCATACGACTGGTGGCTTTTAGCACTTTCCATCATACTGTCTTTAATTAGCTCCTCACAAATCTTGCATAGGCTTTTGAGCTATATTTAGACAAAGCTAGAGCCACCAGGACTGCTAGCACATCTTTATTGTCACAACATTATTTTGATGCATTGTCTCTCACCCAAAAGGGATAATAAAGTGCCTCTTTCCTTACCATCCCAGAAACAGAACAGATTATCCCAGTGTTTCCAGAGATGAGAACTATGACAAAGACAGTAGAAAAGAACCTGACAGATATATATAAACAGACAAATGAGAACCACATGCATTACTCTGGGTATGTGAAGAGGGAGGGTAAAAACAGTGAAATTGCAGTCTGGATGGAAATATAAAATCTATCCTAACCAATTAGATTATTTGTTAGGTGGTGAAAGATCCTGCTTTAGACATGAGTGAAGTTTAGGCTTTAGGTGAGGTAAAGAAACAAGAAGAACAACCCCATCACTCATTCATTGCTGAGGAAAGATGGTGGTGGGGAAACATTGCTTTTGAACTGTTATAAAGCAGAACAAGCTACCAAAAAAGAAGAAAACTCAGATGCTGAATATCAGGTGATAACAGTATCATCCTAAAGAGATTACCAAGAGGGCAAAAAGGGTAAAACATACCCACATCATAAAATGCAGGAAGGTCAATATATAACAATATCAGTTTTGAAAAATAACTTGTATTTTGCAATGATAGAGCAGTTTCCAGGAGAGCTTATTCTCAAGAGCAAGCATTCTTGGACAGTTTCCTAACCTCTTCAGAAAGTTTTTCCAGACTTTCTAGAAAGTAAAGATCCTACACCCATTTTGCAAATAAAGAACTTCAAATATTGAAAGAGCTTAAAGACTACTCTTTAGGTCTGTAGTAGATATGGGATGAAGCTGCCACTTTCCTAACTAGTGTACCATGACAATGATACTACTCATCTCTTCCATTAAAGATGGTAACAGACTTTTAAGGGTGCCCTACTCAGCAGAGGTTGCAACAGTATTGGAAAAGCACGAGACATCGAAGCAATTAAGACTAAGAAGCTCTAGAGCAATGCTATTCATAACAACAACCAGATTTTAAAAAAGAGCAAATTTCTACCATCATAACAAGAAAAAAATTAAAAACAAAACTAGACTAATGGATGGGGCTACAAACTGTCTAACATAAATGGCTTAAATTATTTATTGGCATTGCAATAAAGCAAATCCACTTAGAGGCATATGAGTAGAAAGGAAACCCACAGCTTTCCAGACATATTTTCCAGACAGTATGTCAAGTTCCCATAATGTTGTTCTACACTTCTGCAGTTTCTTTTCTACCTTCATATTCAAGGATGTAGCTACCCGAAATACTGAGGTAGTTTGATGTGCCAGTTTCATGACCTTTATTGGGAAGAAAATGCAGAAGTAGCCATCAGTGGGACTTCAAGGTGTAAATGTATGCGTTGTCAGATCTGCTTGTCTCTGGAAATATGGCAACTGCCACAAATAAATGAACTTTTGAAGTGAAATCACCACTGGCATTTCTGCAAGTACACAGTAACATTCTGGGCTGCAGAAGAGTTATGTCAACACTGAGTACTACTGAACACAGCAAAAATTGTCAGCACCAGGAATCTTACCCCAACTATTAAATCATCCTCCAGCAATTCTATTTTCATCAAAAATACCCTGACTGTCAATCTCTTCCTGAAGCCTAACTTGGCAATTATGAGACATCCTCATCCTTTGACAAGTTTTTATTGCTTTTCTGACTCATCAGATGAAAATGCTCCCTGTGAGACTCAAAGGGAACTAATACTTTGTTTTATACACATCACTGCTGCACAGCACAATTCTTTCTACATTTAAAAGAAAAAACCACCACAAACCCAGGAAAACCCTTGAAACCAAATAGCCCAGCAAGTCTGGAGAGGAGCAACAGAATTCAAGCAGTGCCGAGAAAGTTGAGAAAGTTGTAGTTAACACGCAATGCTATCAGATATTTTTGGTAGTTCAGTATACGATTCTTTTTCTCTTGATGCAGTTTAGACAGAAAAGCAAGCTCCACCCCTCTCCAGTCTCCTGATTATTTTACATTTTTCCCAGCCTTCATAAAGGTTTCCTGACATAGCACACACAGAAAGCTGCAGACCAAAGTTAACACAAAGCTGAATTTCTGCACTTAATTGATTTTCCTTTAAAATAATGACCACAGGGGTGGGAGACCAGCTGGCTCAGGGGATTAGTAATGCATATTAAATGTTTCCACCCTAAGTCAATGGTTCAAAACCAGTCCAAGGCAGCACATGCCTTGAAAGCCATTTGATGTCCCATGTGAAATGAACTGGTAGTCTCAGCAAAACTCCTGCTAGGCACATGTCTATGCTACAGTTTACTTTCTTGTTTGAGGTCTCTCTCCCAAACAGAAATAATCATTGACATGTAACTGTAATGTACATAATGGGCATTTGGAGGACAAGGAACAAAAACTGCTGTTCAAATCTGAACAGCATAGAAGTTTGAATTGCTGGAGTTTATGCATAACAAGGGAGAGGTTATCTATTGAACTGAAAACATTCATAAACTCCTATTCTAAAAACATCTGGCATTAAACATTACCTATCACTGTAGTGAGTTTCAAGGCATTTCACAGACACATACAGGAACTCAGTCACCACTGAAACAGATTTTTTCTGTGAAAGAACTTTTTAGCAAGATAGAACCAAAAAACTGGGTACAAAGAGCACAGGGAGGAGGAAGATGCAGGAACAGCTGAGCTAGGAAAAGTGTAAGTCAGTGAACTGGAATTTTCTCCCTTCTTTGAGACATTACATTTCAATACCAGAGAAAAATTTCATAAGCTCAGTTTTACAACTCTTTCAGCAGATGGTTTCTCCCGCAGCACCATATAATATCCCCTTCCAACAGTCTGATTTAGTCTTTCCCAAAAATGATACAGAGATACTCAGTTCTGAGATGGAAACCCAAGTATTATCTACTGACCAAGACTCCTTCCTGTAACTTTGGTACCTCACATCCAAGCAGTTTCAGATAGCCCATTCCTGCTAAGTTTCTGAATAGCTGAGAATTGTAACACCACCTAAAAGGTAGACAAATGTATTGAAACCTTCAATAATAAGGAAATATCACTCTAGCCATGAACACTCTTACTCCTCTGTTTCCATAGAGAAAGAATGCAGACAGCGTCAGGCAGCAAGTTTTTCTGTCTTTGTGTGGGGAATCCTGTATGCTAAAAACGAAGCCATTCTTAGGTTGCCAATGAAGTTTCTCATGCAGCAGTAAGAAACTTCTCCTCCACTGGGGTTTCAATTCACCAGCCAATGCACCAAACACTTCTAGAGTCACCCACTCAACCGGAATGAATGAGCATCAGTACATCTGGCTTTTAAGTTAGAGCTTTATAACCAAGACTACAAATTTTACAGAGGCTATACTTCAGAATTCTAACTTATTTGATTTCTGTACTTACACTGCTAACACAGAAGAGGTGGCTTATGAGATATTATCAATGAACAAATCTTTTTTCCCCCTGTAACTGAAGCACATAAACTCCTCCTAACGTCCGGACACAAAAACACTCCTACCTTCTAAAATGATTTCTCCTTAGTGTAGTAACACAAGAATCATGTGGAAAGAAAGACAAACTTTCACTACAGCTGTGATATCCCCTCTGTATTTAAGTAAATCAAAACTCCAAAGCTTGGGTTAAATGATAGTTGCTACCATTTAGTTGTCCAGGGCTAGAAACAGTATTTTCAATAAGAATAAAGAAAGTTTACCCCTGGTGTGATCCAATCATGTGCATGTTACATTGCTGAAGCTCTGCTTGACAGTTACAACCAATCTTCACACTGTATCCTGCAAAACAATAAGGCACAGGCCTACATGTGTCAAGGAAGTCATTTCTCCACACTTGCATTTTAGTTCTCAGAACAGACTCTGAAGTCTGACTGCCCACAACAAGAGTCCTCATGACCAACAAGGCTCCCTTGAAACCTCTCTTACAGCAGTATAAACAGGACAAAAATAAGCCATGTTAATTTTCAGAGAGTAAAATTTAGCTTTCTTGTACAAATTGGAAATACAACAACAAAAAGAAAAAACAAATCTTCAAAGCAAACTTCTGAAGAAAGGTCATCCTTGGAAGTTTTATCTCAGCTAATTTTCAACAGGGCAATTGGGTTTTCTCCCATCCATTTCTCCTGGAGGACCACTTACCTCTGCAACTTTTCACTTCTTTGGTCATAGACAGCATCTCCACAACAGCTCATCACTGCCAGCATAATCTTGATCCCTCACGTCTTGAACTGAAAGAGTTCATTCTGCCCTCATACCAGCTCTCTTCCTGTTCTTTTTACTCAGAGGAATTTCACTTCAAATAGCTGATTTATATCAGCAATGGCTTTGAGTATTGTATAATACTAAAATCCAGCCTGAGGAGGAGATGTACATCTCCTTCTCAGACTTATATGCCCAAGAGGGACTCTGTTCAGGGACTGTAGTGACAGCACAAGGGGTAATGGGTTCAAACTAAAACAAGAGAAGCTCAGGTTACATATAAGGAAGAAGTTCTTTACTGTAAGGGTGGTGAGGCACTGGAACAGGTTGCCCAAAGAAGTGGAAAATGCCCCATCCCTGGCAGTGTTCAAGGCCAGGTTGGACAGAGTCTTGGGGACATGATCTAGTGTGAGGTGTCCCTGCCCATGGCAGGCGGGGTGAACTAGATGATCTTCAAGTCCTTTCCAACCTCAACCACTCTAATTCTGTGATTACCAGAAAGCTCTCCAGGATCATGTTTCTCTTCTTCCTACGAGTCTCTTAATTTCCATTGCATTCTTTACTTGGCACATTCTTTCCAGCTTCAGGCTTTTTTGCAAGTTACAACATCCTCAAGACTGGCAAAAACTTTATAAAACATATACCAGAAGATGTATCCGTTGTACATATGAGTTATGAGAATCAAAGCTTTTGGCTTACTTTTAGTTTTCAGAGAAGCCACACATGGTGTACTAATAATGTAGCTGTAAGACTTGACAGTTACATTTTCTTTTTCCCCCAACTTTGCTTCCTGTTTCCATTTGGGATCATATTGCAGAGATAGATTTGTCCCGGAATATTGAGAGAACATTAAAAATTACAGATAGTGTTTCAAGTATGTGAAGCTCTATCAAGGGTTAAATCTTCATACCACTTTTTTTTCTCCCCAGTCAGTGGCTCAATGGTATTATCCAAGAATAAGAGACATTAAACTGACCTTAACAATCAATCAGTAGCAGTAATGGGATTAGGACTTTAGGCTTCTCAATTTTCTTCTTGGGATAATGAAGAATTCCACATAGAAAAACTGGTATAGAACATTGGGTGTTCAGCAGGACTTTTATTTTTTTCCACCATCAAAATCACATTTTCCTTTGAGAACTGCTAACTTTTTGTACCAAAACAACCACAAAAATAGAATAGACCTAGGTCCAAACAACTTACCTTCAGAAATGCTAATACATTTCCTCTCAAGATTGAGGACAAATACCTCAAAACTTCACTCTTTTTAGGCCAAGTTTTTCAGCTGACTGGGGCTACTCATGACACACTGCATGATGGCCCAGCTAACAAAAAAGATGAACTACATCCTGAGGTTGTAAGGGACTGCAGGAACAGATTGCAGTGATAAAATTTTAAGTGAGAACTTTACTTGTCACATTTTTTATTATTTTACTTTATTTAATTTTCTTGTCAAGAGTGAAATTATTTTCACTGTCATTAGCATTTTGGGGACTGGGAAAGAAGCAGACTACTGAAGGGGTGAACATTTTCCAAGCAGCTGTACTCCCTAGCATATGTTCCCATAACCAGAACCAGCAAATGTCTAGATACACAAGCACTGCTGCGAGTCATGAAAACTATGCATAGCCCATTTTTTTTCCCTCAATTGCATTTCACATTTAATGCTCAATGCATTTAAAGAAACATGAAGAATACATTCATTGCTTTATTTCTGTTAAGAAACATGCCACAAAATACTGCAAAATAATGGTAATTCTTTAGACAAAATCCCTGTTATTTTAAAGTCAAACTTAGGCCTGAGATGAGTTTCGGTGATATGTCCTCACTTGCAAAACTAATGAGGAAAAACAACTGTCCTTTTCCATTAAAGGCATGAATGCACTAAGAGCACTGAAATGATATTGCAATAGTGAGCACCACAGAAGAGCCTATAAATAAACTCAACAAATACATTTTCCTGGAATGTATACAGTGGAGGAATAGATCATGAGTTCCTCTTCCTAACCATGGTGTACTGCAATAAGTACCTAGAGTGATCTAATGCAGACTTTGTTTTATGTTTATTCCTGCAAGTTGCTTGCAAAACAAGAGGGATTTTTCCTTGACTTAAACCTTTAGGACTTTTGGTGTTTGTCCAGAAACTATTTCCAGCACAATTTCAATAGTTCCATGTACTAAGAATTCTGAGTGCACACTACTTACCAGGGACAAGCATGCACATAGGGCCTCCACCTGTTCAAAGAAAAGGTCTGGACTTTGTACCTTATGCTGCAAATCACAACGGCAGAGGAATTCAGAACAAACGTATTCTCAGGCCTTCTTTGCTAAGCAAAAGAAGCAGAGCCAAAAAGTCAAGTTCTAAAATAAATTTTAAAATTTGAAAAAAAAAAAAAGAAAAAAATAAACCCCCTCAAAAGAAGCCCACAACCAAACAAAAAAAAAAAAAAAAAACAAAAAAAAAAAACCAAAATACACCAACACATCCCACAA